>VUQG01020553.1:0-10449 GCA_015106755.1 Etia nguti | reverse complement strand
TTATATCCACAGCCTATTTTCATATTGCTATCACTCACTCTGCAGTTCCAAAGGCCAGCTCAAAGTTGTGCTTGCGATTGGCCGGTGACAAAGAGGTGTAGTCAAACTCGCTGGGAAAGAAGGAGTGAACCAGGGCACAGAAAGCCATCCCATCACTCCAGCTGGACGAGAAGTTCTGAATGTCGATGTTCTGAGAACAGGAAGACGTGATGATGAGTGTGTGAGAATACTGCATGTAGGAGAGCAGTGAGAGGTAAAAGATAGACACGTGACTTGTTGCAGCTTCATAAAGCCATCTCCCCATCTGGCGTCTAGCCCATAATTATGATGGCTAAAACAGACTTCCCCCTGCTCTGCTTCTCTCGGTCTCTGACGTGCTCTTGAAATCGCGCTGTTTCAAGGATACCCTTTATTGGTCTGGAGTTTGGCTTGAATCAAATGCAACACGTCATGTAATCGAATGAACGTCTCCCTCTTCTTCTTGTGTGTGTATGTAAGAGTTTGCTACAAGTTAATAAGAGTCTTGGCTTTGCCTTGCTTGCTTGACTGTAACCAAAACCACATGGAGCAGCTGGCTCAGGCTGCAGTCAAGAAAAAAGGCTTTCAGAGTGCAGCAAAGTGTCACTTTGCACTTTGGGAACTCAGCTTAAACCCCGCCTCCACACCTCCACAAAACACACATGTGCAATTAGACGCACCTATTTACCACAAGGATGCTCACTTCTACAACCCTCTGTAGTTGAAAGGAACACAGTAAGCACATTAGCAGTCTCTCTGTGTGCTGACAGAGTAAATCTACATGAAATAGCTGCATGTATCTAGGTCGAGTATTCTAATTTATAGTTTGCTATCTCTGACACACATTATGTTCCCTGTCCAGTATAGTTGGGGAAGTACAACTATTTGTGTCACTTCCAAGAGTTCTACAAGTCAGTCAGTAGAACTGCTGTCATGTGCGTCCAATAAACAAGCACGCTCTAGTTCAGTGTCAACAGTATATATGAAAGATGATAGCTAGCGTGACATTAGCCACTGGTTTGTAAAGCTCAGTTTTTAAGTCAGTCATACACGTCATGGTAGTCTTAGGAGCTTGAAAAAAAGAATGGGACTGGACTTTTTTAAGTTCATTATGTGTCTCTCATCCAAGAGGCTTCTTCAATCTAAAAACAAAAAGGTGGAGAGTCCCAGGTATTTAAACCTGAGTAGAGGTTGTTCCCTTTGGACTTGGTTACTGACCCGCTATTGATCATGTGCGTCATTACATGAGGAAAGGTGTGGGTCATTACCATCACAGGGGTTAAAACCACCTCCAAAGGGGACTTTACTTGTATTTTCAAGCTCCTAAAGGCAGTTACACACTCATCGCACTGCGAAAAAATGACAAGAAAAAGAAGAAACAGAGATTCTGGATTTATCCAATTCTCGCAAGAAGGCAGCAGCAGGGAGTATTTCATGGTTTGATCCAGGAGTTGAAGCTGTATCATGACTACTTTCATACATATTTCAGGGTGTCAGTGGGACAGTTTGAGCTCGTGTTGGGAGAGTTGGGACCACATCTGAGGAGACAGAGTAATCATTTCAGAGAGCTGACTGACCGGAGCAGCGGGTGGTATTATTTTACTATTTCTATCTCATTGTGTATTCAGCACTAGCGCATGTTTGGAGCTACAAGCAAACTTATTGCCAAATGTAGCGGTCTGATTGGTCAGATCTGTTTATTTGGATCTGAGTAAAAAAAACACGCAAAATATTTTATGTGTCTGGTGTGTAATGGCCTTAAGACAATTTTTTTTAGGGTCATGAAGCTTTTTTTCCCTAATATGCTAATCTGGGCTAATTGCTGCTTTGCCAACTGCTTTGTACTGGACACTGTGTCTCTCTCAGGAAAAAATAAATTAGTCTATTTGTCAAAATGTTGAACTAATTAGGACTATTTTATTTGGGGAACATATAAAAGTAAGGCTAATATCTACCTTCTTGTCTTTCTTAACTCTTGTAGAGAAAGCTAATTGCACCAAGGCCAGTTTTCTACACTATGAATTTGCATTGTTCTTTAATGACTTCCTTGTGTCAAGTCATTTATAGAAAGAAATTCTGGAAATGCTGGGATGATATAAAGACACAAAACAAAAGAACCTAGCTGCAAAAATTCAGATGACATTCAATAATCTATTATCTACTTATCCTTAAACCACTGTGTGATGTAGTGTGCTCACTTGCTAGTAGGATTTTGTGGGGCTCGAGAAGCAACACTACATTCACATGCTGTTACCACAAAGTCAAACTGGATAGCCTAACAGCTGGAAAACATTATGGAGAGGACAGTATGAATGTATTTGCATCTTCCATTAACAGCCTTGTGTTCTTGTGCTTCCAACTGTAAAGCACAGCTGCAAACATCTAATCAGCACATGAACATGTTGTCAATTTTCCACTACGTTAGAGTGCAACAAAAAAAAGAAAAAGAAAAAAGTGACTCTGGCTAAAATATACTCAGGCACACTGGATTATCTATGTGGTGCACATCTTTGAAAGTTTGTTTTGTGCTATGGTGAAATGAAGTAATGCCAGTGACTTTGTGGAGGGCAGGAAAACAGTTGATGAAGGTAACTGACCATCATCTGTTCTGGAGGAGGTGGAAAGTAGAATATCAGTTATGGAGTTTTGATAAATAGGCTCAAACACATTCAGAAAACCTTAAACGGTATTCAATAGCTACGGATAATTTAATACATTTAAAAAACATATAAGTTTACAATGCATGTAAAGTTGCACATGTTCTCCTCCAGGCTTTATTGGCTGGTGAAACTAATGATAATGAGTGTTTTACCTGGTAGCCAATGGTCTTGGAGCGACACCACTCGAGAAGGATCTGTTTGATGCTGCTGGCAGTGGACACCCCGAAACTCTGAGAGCGCTTCAGCTTGGGCTTCGAGTCCACTGGTTTAAGGCGACTGTGCACAGGAAGAAAGGGGAAACAAAGACACATGAGACAGCTGTGTTGATGTGCTGCTGTTACTATGTGACCCAAACGTAGCATTACGTTGCCCTCACCTGGCCTCAGAATCCAGTCTTTCAAAGATAGCTCGACGGGCTTGAGCACCGATGTTACGGGGCAGAGTCTGTGATCTCACCAGCTCTCGCCTCCTTTCTCCCATCTGCCCAAAGGAGCCGTCACTGCAGGATGACAATGCACTAGTGTCAGACAAAGCGAAAGGTACTTCCTCTGTTCTGAGAGTGTGATTTTTACCATCCAATTACCTGTCAGGGTCCCGTAGACCTGAGTAGGTCACAGACTTAGCAGGAACTGAATTTGCCTTCTCTGGAATAGACAAGGCAAAAAGTGAATTATGCATATCTGCAATACTTTTATGTCTAGAACTTTCTGAAACAATGACTCACCCTGAAGATAAGGAGATCCCAGAGCTCTGATAGGTGTAGGAGTCCAGGACTTTACAGAAGGTACTGCTTAAAGGAAATTCTAATTTAGTTACGATTTATGCTGCATTCATGTTTCATAACATTATTTCATGATTTAACTGTCAGCTACCTGGTTGTATCGGAGACTCCTCTATTGGCTCGGGCAGGGTGGTGCTAGAAGCTGGCTGGCCACCAGGTGAGGTCTCGGAGGAGGCCAGAGAGGTTAGAGGACTTGCGGGGCTGCTTGAAACAATGGGGGAGCTTTTGATTTCTGCTGTCTTGGTTGTAGCAGTAATGGGGAGGTGGGGCATCCGCATGGTGACAATGGGAGCGTGCTCATGTGGAGGGTCAGTGGGTGGAGAGGTCTTTCCATGTAGCAGCACTAATTGTTCTGATTGGATAAAATAATGGGTAATCAGACATCAGTTTGACCTGCAATTCAGCATATTGTCCAAACTATGAACTGAAGCCCTACTAGAAAATTTTTCTTTTTCTCACAATGAACCCCAGAACACAGAGCTTTATTTTTGATTTTACTTTCTTGCCTCTACCTCAGAAGCAACTGACCTAGGAGCTCAGTGTTCTTAAGGGGTTTGTATTGATGCATTTTGGTTCACGTTAATTTTTTTTGTTAGAATAGAATAGCCCCTTTTGTTCATCGTGCATGTACAAAGAATTATTTAGTATATTTCTGTGTTTGAAAGGAAACTGAACCAAATACAGACACTGAGTTTACCTGCATTTAATTTCTGCTTTGATTTTTATGGTCCACAAATGATACACTTCCTAACGCTATAGCCACGAAACATCATAAATCTGTTTCCTTTGGCTAAGTGCGCTGGGTAAAATAACTGGAAACCCCTTGAAACAATGCTTTATGACTGTATTATCATTAACTGTGGGGACAAGCTGCACTGCCAGGATGTGAGACCATAGCTGTGTGATTACCCTTAGAAACAGCGTGTCCATTTTCCTGTCCAGAATGTGTCGGGGCTGGGTCGACTTCGATTGGCTCCTCTCGCTCAATGCTCTGAAACACACATGAAGTCATAGTTAACAACGTGCCAACAACAGACGTGAAGTCATGTTTGACCTTCATTTGTGACCAACAGGAGGGCCTTTTTTCTTCACTGCCACAACACAATGTCATACACGTAAGTTGAAAGTCAGCAGCTTAAGACTCTGCCAGTTAATCATTGTGGGATTGATCAGTCGATTGTCTACTGGATAATTGTCTTCCCCGGTGGACTGAAAACTGCACTTGGTAACCTTTTTATTCTCCTCTTAGTTTCGTGTTTAGCTTTTCAAACACCAATATGTTGTGTTTGGATCGTAGACAAATCATGTTCCTCTGGCTTGAACAAAAAAAAAAAAAAAAAAAATCCAGATGCTCACTGAGTCATTGTTGGACTCTTTCACTCCTTTCAAGTTTTCGACTTTTTCTCCAACATATGGCTTTTTTGACACAGCTTCAGACAAAACAAAACAAATTGGCATGCCACAACTGAGCGCACTTCAAAGCCATTTATTTTGCACATGGACCTCAGTGAAGGCCTGCAAGTGCAAGAGGCAGAGGGATGCTTTGTTCCATGCCCGTCTCCCCCCTCCTTTGATAAGACTCGGGAAGTCTTTGTTTTAAATTGGGCTCTGCATGTCACTGACGCGCTCAGGGATAGGAGAACAGCCAAAATCCACCCGGTTCTGAGTGCTGAAGCGACTGGGATCAAGTTTTTAATGTCAAACATCATCAGTATCCAGAGTTCATATTTCAGTGTTTATGTGACCCTGCTTTTCTTCCTGCCTCTGGGATCAGTTCAGTCCTGTAGCTAAGGAGAGTCCATCCTTCCTCTCTCACCAAACCCTGCTGACCACATGGGACAGCTAATCACCATCCTTACCTCTATCTCACACTCTTAACGCATGGAGCTGCGGTTCCGCATCGGTTGTGGCCAAAGTTGCTGTACTTTCCATGTGGCCTTGTCAGATTGATAGGCAGAGCTTAGTGTGACTATCGTCAGAGCAACACTGCACAGGTCAACAGTGCAGCACTGACAGTGTTTTCTCAAGGTCACAGATCCTGAGTTTGCCTGTGACAGCAACTGCCTCAGCTAGTTAATGTCTGTAATAGCATCATATCAAATTTACTTTACTACTATAGCTTTTATTATGACGATTGTATAGAAATTCCCTCGGGCAATGTTAAATTCTCTTATTTAATTAGAGTCATATTTTTGTAAAGCATTATATATGATGTCCAAATTTTACCCTAAGTGATGCTGAAAGAGCTCTTCACAGATGTAACGCACCTTCGGGCAGCCATGTTGGGCAGCCACAGCTTGTTGAGCAGCTGGTTGTACTTCAGACTTGGCTGTCACAGTGGAATTAAGTAGACAGGGCCGATTCCTGCACAGCATTTGACTGAAAACATTATTTCTTCAGTGATGCATCTGATGCAAAAATTGTGTGTTTAGATAACGTCAGTGTGCTTGGAAGCAAAGTCCCAGCATCTGGTTGGAAATCACTGAAATAAACTGATAAAGGATGTGACTATTTATGGAGAAAAAAAAAACATTCCTTAACCAATTACAATCTATAAAGCACCAGAAAGGAGACAGAGTGGTAATTTGAAGTGTCTTTTTCCAGCAAAGGCACACAAGTTCTTAACCATTTAAAGACAACCCAGTCCTTATATGTGAGCACTATGTTTACTTGCTACTAGTACTGGGAATGCATGTTAAAAAAAACAACTGGATACAGGATGTATTTTTAGTCACTGCAGTCATTTTTCAAAGGTGTTTACATATAGGCTACAAACAGCAATCTGCAGATGCTTACGAAAATTAAACAAGTATATTTTTTGATCGTGCACTCTTTAAATCCTGAACTGGTTGATATTTTTGACCTCTTCTGGGCAGCAGAGACAAGTTGTGAAAAACACAGACAATTTAAATTGTTTATATAAATATGGGTCTCACACACAGGATTCATTTTAATTTTTTCAGTTTCTGTTCACTCCATGAATTTTTTAATCCTCTTTTCCCTGACAGCTTAATCTTTCACAAAAGATGACTGTCGCTCCCTGTTCCTGTTCAAAGGGAGTTCTTCCTTCCCACAATTGCCACTTTCTGCCATGTTTTAATTTTCAATTTAAATCATTTAAATTTTATTTATATAGCACCAAATCAGTTGTCTCATGGCACTTTATATTGTAAGGTAAAGACTACTGAAAAAAAGAAAACAGAGAAAACCCCAACAAACACAGGACCCCCTATTAGCAAGCACTGGCGACTGTTGGAAGGAAAAACTCCCTTTTAACAGGAAGAAACTTCAGGCAAAACCAGGCTCAGGGAGGGTTGGGGTGAGCGGATGAAGACAGGACAAAGACATCCTATGGAAGAGAGCCATAGATTAATAATAACCAATAATTAAATGCAGAGAGGTGTATAAACACATAGTGAGTGAAGACGGTGACTGAAGAAGAAAGAGTCAATGCATCATGGGAATCCCCCAGCATCCCCCAAAGAGTTCTTATTCCCTGTCTCATCTTTTGGGTTCTCTTTCTAATATTGTAGGGTGTTTACCTATGAAGCTACAACTGTTGCTGTGAACTGGCATTATACATTCAAATTGTACTGAATTAAAAATTCACTTTTGCTTAACTCTGTTTCAGACTCCAAAACTCCTTAGCAAAAATATCTAGCGCTATCTACTGCTGATAAAACCTTTTTTCACCCAGGCAGTTTGGCGGCTGGTCTGGAGCCAGTGTCTAATCTCAAATCAGTGCTTTACAAGCCAAAAGCTTGAGGCCACAAACGCCATTTAGAACGTGTCATCAACACTTTCCTGGTCTAGAGAACACAGAAAAGCATAGCACATATGCACGTCGCCCTGCAATCGAGCAGATGTGAATATAAAAATTTAAACAAGGAAATAAGAGTGTAAACACTGTCAAGACTTTAAAACCTTGGACCACCAAGACTTTTATGGTTATCCAATAACAGAATTTTCAAGTGTGAAAAGACCTAAATTATAGAATGAAACGCCTTATTACTTCGCTCTAGCGGTCTGGAGCCATCGGTTTGCTGACATCTCAACCCACCCAATACAGTGGAGGTAAATTCACTGGATAATGTGTTTTGGTGTTGGCACCATAAACAAAACCCCAACAACACTTAAAGAATAAAGAAAGGACCTCAATTTTCTGCCACAAGGCAAAGTCTCAGAAGACAGAAACTTGAAACTTCTGCATCCCCTCTGTACATACATGTATATACAATGTGCTGCTCTGGCTGTGAGACAGCACGTTGTGCTCAGTTGAGGAAATCTCGGGGTGTGTATGTGTGTGCGTGATTGAGTGAGCTCACTGTATAGGAATGCTGCTGGGTCATGTGTGTTAAAGCAAGGCAACAAGAGAGAATGTGTGCACGGATGGGGGTGTTGATATTTTATTAAATTGTGATGACACACTCAATAAGGGTAATGTATGATAAAGTGAGGAAAGCAAAAGACAGGGAGTGATTTTATATTCCATGATGGGAAATAGTGTAGAGGGGCTGGGAGTAAGGGTAGTGAGGTTGAAACAGCTGGCTATCCAGCAGGAGGAGGGAGACAAATTGCAGAATGTCTGGCTTTGGGGAGGGGAGCTTCCCCGGCTTAAGTACTCAGATCATCAGATGTCCACTTTGGGTCAGAGGGGGAAACATGAGAGCATAGCTGCTGAGGTTCCTGTAAACTCTCTGGTATCTCGAGGTTTATTTGCTGGCAGAGCGCGCTGCTAAGCGCTGTATTCTGCACACTTCACGTGGCACAAGGTTGACCAGAGACCACAGGACATGCCGCACTCATCGCATTTCTGCATGCATTTGGTTAAACAAGCACCTCGACACAAGAGCCTCATGAGTATGAAATCAGTCAGCTGATATCTGTTGGATTACTCTGCACTTGATGTGCTGATATAAGAGTTTGAAAACAGTCATCTTTTATCAAAAGCTGGATGTCAGCCAGACATTTGGAAGTACTTTAATTTTCTTAACGTCTGTAACGTGATGAGTCCAAATACTGTATTTATACATCTATGCCAGATCCCTTCTTTCCATTATCAGTGTGCAGTAGATAAATATTAGTACTACTCTTTAGGAGTATTTTTTGACCAGTGAAGGTCAAGACTCAGGTTAGCAGCTGCTACACAGCTAATATTTATACACACAAGAGTGAATACTCATGTAGCACTGACAATGAGGTCAAGCAAACGTTACAGAGTTTCAAGTTGCTGAGCAGGATTAGCATTAGCATAGCTCACTAGGATATCATTACTCCCAGCTATGTAAAAATATATGATTTCGTGATATTGCTCCATGATTTCATGAAACCCCTAAAGTAGTTTCAGGAGCTGAACTTGTATTTCACATAAAAATGCAAACGCTGTTACAGTCTGTGGTGTGAACATGGTTTAGCTCCCAATCCAAATCTTCATTAAAACTCACCTGAACTAACCTGTTTGTTGGTTGCTAGCTGTCTGGTTGTTAATGGTTAAAAGTGTTACAGTCACTACATCCATCTTTTAGTCTATATCTTTAGATTTAGACTTCACTACTTCCAGCCAATTAAATTATTGCTAGACAGGCCACCTACAACTGTAGTATTTTTGTCCCATGACACTCAGCATAACTAAACCCATGCCAAGAATGATCATCTGCTTGAAATCCTGTATCCTTGTTAATTAGGCCTCACATTTTAAAGACATCATCACCTCCGCTGGTTCCAGATTCATGAACCTTTAACAGTCAACAGTCACGTTTCCCTGCACTGGCAGACATGTGTGTAATAGTAGCTGTAAGCAGGAATCATAAAAACACAAACAGAGCAAGCCAAAGTGGATGGACTTTAAGGAGGTCGGCTTACATTGCCTGCTTCCTTGTTGTGCTCTTTTCTTGCAAAAATGACATTAATGATGTTAAAGCTCAGAGGTAACTGCTAACTATTAGCATAAATGTGAATATGCATGAACATACTTGCATGTAAAGTCTTTCTCCTTTAAAAGCTCCTTTTTCTTTCTTAGAGGTACAACAAATCCCCCAGTACGTCACTGCACCGTGAGTAAGGAAATATAAAATCTCTGTACCAAACTGGTGAAGCAGAGCAAAAAATGTGATGAAGCCCCCAGTCTGAGAGCAGAGACAGAGGAGGAGAAATTTGGAAAAATAGAACATATTACATTTTTGTGACCCATGGCACTCTAAGGTACCCTGTGGATAAGTGTCCGACCTCCACTGAAGGAAACTGTACAAAACACTATCATTTCTTTTAACCCCCTGTCAAATAGCTGATTTGAAATCATTGTATTCAGTTAAATATTTTATTAATCAACCTTCAGAAAAACTCACACATCTAATGATTATATCTGTGTTAATTCTTTTGCAATTTAGCTCACACTGAAGACAGCTACAATCCCTCCTCTAGTGCAAATATATACCAGAATATTTGCAAATATCAGCTGTTGCTTTGGGATAACGCACCCGGCATGGATACCTGTCTGTTCAAACAGGACGAGGTAGGAGGGTGATGGTTGAGCGCCATATCCTGTGTTTAGTCACAAGACATTGTTCAGCTGTCAGAAGCGTCTTCATACTGACACCTTAATAAAGACTCTGAAGCGGTGGGAGGAGGGGGGGGGTGAGGTGAGGATGGGAAAGAGACTGAACCCTGAGCAGCCCTTGATGAAAACATGTGCCTGTCAGACAAGTATAGAAAATAGTGCTTGTATGAATGTGTGTGTGGCTGGGTGAATGAAGCTTGTTACATCTAAGTAGTTTTGGCTTTGTGGTAAACACAAATGGGAGGAAAAAAGTTGTAATTTTTTAGAAGCATTACAAACAGTAGCTGTACTAGCTAATATTCTATACTTGTAGTCATTTATGCTAAGTTAACCTCGTGTTTTCTCTGGCTTTGTGTGAACTATAACAACATGAGAATGGTATAAACTTATCATCTAAGGATGATATGAGGACAAAAATTATGATGAAATGTATC
>VUQG01020551.1:76270-98127 GCA_015106755.1 Etia nguti | reverse complement strand
CTTGAGTCATTTTGATGCATTTTTGACTGTAACCCTTTATAGTTTAACGCACTAATTTATGCCATAGACCGATGTGGTAGTTTGGCATAGTAAGTAGTGCAATTCTTTGTGAGCTGCAGTTATTTTGTTTGTGCAGTCTGTGCATTTGTATCATGCTTTGATCCCATGTGCTGATTGGTATAGTGGACAGTACCATGTGGAATTAAAGGAGCAAATATTACAGAAGTGTATCTTGTGTTATTGTTGCGCGTCATCTGTGTCCTCATGTTTAGCCTGCCGCGGCCGTTGGTTGGAGGAGCCGCAATATAGCATTTATAGCAAAGTAATATTGCTACACTGTTTTTTTTTTTTTTTGTCACAATGTTAAGATAGCGTCACAATAATTGTAACTGTTGTGAAATATGAAATAAATCGCAGCCTGCTCTTGTGTTTACAAGATGACCATATGCTATAGTCACTTCCTTTCTTTCCAAGATGAGACGAGAACAACAATTCCGTGCAGAGCTAGAGCCAGGGGGTAACTAACTTAGCTAAGCATGATAATCACTTCTAGCTTCCAACACAAACACCTGATACTTGTATTAAAGGGCCATCCAACTCTGAAAAACACTGCTCAGAAGCAAATTTTTAAATTGTGTAACTACTGCTATAAGCTTACCACTATGATAAACTTATGAAATGAAATAACATTCATATATATATGTAACTTTTTGTTAGGGAGCACCTCTTTTTAGTGACAGGAGATTTACATTGTTCTACATAAACTGTTAAATAAAATGAGGGTGGCAATGTAATGCAGCTCTTGTAATGTACTAGTGAGTATATCTTCTTTTATGTGCTCTGGGTGATGGCAGAGCAACAGTTAAATCAATTACAACTGTAGCTTTCTTTCCTGACCTACCAGAAACAGTGAGTAGCGGTCTGCAGCAATCAGCTCATTGATGTGGAGGAAGATCTTATGGCAGAGTGCTGTCACATCCAGATGACTCGACACATCCTTCACCAGCTCCAGCAGCCTGGCACAGCGGTCACCCTCAAGGCCACCACCACCTCCATTCCCACCTCCCCCACCAATACCACCCTCACCCATCACCAAGCCCCTGACAGGGACAATTTCACGGTCAGCGTCACTCAAAAATGTCAAAGAGCCCTCTGAGTCTTTAACCACAATGGGTCTTAGTGGGCGGTCAAACTCTGACGCTGAGATTTTGCGAGTTGGGGTACCAGGGGCCGGGCTGGGGACTGTAGCTGGGGATGGACAGCGGTTGTCCAAATGGCTGAGGGTAGGTGGGAGGATGGTGGAGGCAGAGGGAGGGCCAAGGTCAGTGGTGGACTGGTGGGCTCGCTGCTGTGAAGAATTTTCTTTGGACACAGATGGCTGAATGGAATGGATGCGTTCAGAAAACCAGGCATTCACCATCTCCCTGTCAAAATTTTTAAAAAAAATGTCAGTCAGTCAGTCAGACGTTTTTAGAATATCTCCAAAACATTATGACCACCCACGCCTAAAAGGCTGTTGGTACTTGGCATGACACCAAAACAGCTTTAGACCACATAAGCCTTGTCTGCACAATACCTTTGAAGTTGCTCTACATTATCTGGCACCAAAACAGCAATTTCAGAGATGCTTTAACCTATTCGTCCGCTCATGTCACTCAGATCTTTTTCACATGGACATTTCTTCCACACCTAGTGCACATATTGACCAGAAGAACTGTCTCACTTACCAACATATATATCCCAAACCTTAATATGCTCCATTGTTAGATCTATTGTTAGGAGGTAATCAGTTTAATTTGCTTCAACTGTGAGTAGACATACTGTTTTGGCTCATAGGGTTAGATTACCTGCAGCTATACTATATTATATATGAAGCCTTTTTGAGTAAATACACAAGGCAAATTGATTGACAGGTAGACTGTGATTAGTGCTGTGTTGCTAATCAAAGCCAAAATCCTGCACGAATTCTTGTCTGCTTCAATTAATCAAAATTTATTCTGCAATTAGAATTTTAAAAAATGGAGAACGATACAAATTCAGATCATTTAGTTAGGCATCTCATTACAGGCTGAATTGGAATTTTTTTCCATCATGAAATGATTTAAATGCCTGTATAATGTGGGAAGAAGATGAAGCATATTAAAATGTAACCAGATGATCACATTATACACACTCTAATCCAATAAAAATCTCTTCTTTGTACCTAATGAAAGCTCACAGGATTCAACTTCAAAAGGACTTAGTTGAGATGAGGATCACAGAGCTTTCACCCAAAAGAACAGAATAAGCATTGCACAGAGTGAAGATAAATTACAGAGGTTCCATAAAACCTGTTTACACCAATTGTGTAACTAAAATGACCAAAGTTGCACAGCTATTTATATCAATTTAGAAAAGAATTGTTGATTATTTACAAACAAACATTAGTCCTCAGCTGCTCTTCATTTACATTATCTGGCACCAATCAATACCTCTGAATCAATACCTCTCATGAAAACTATTCCTTCTTATTCCTACTTATTTTAAGTCTGATACCGATGCTATCCTTTAGGGAGAATGGAAGTTTTGCTGACCAACATTCATGAGAGCACGTGGGATGGAAAAGAGTCAATAATTCGCTGGGGAGACAAGATGTTGGTTGTTAATGTTACTTCTAGGGAGGCAGTCTAATCCTGACTCAAGAAAGCTGGACTGGGTCTCAATGACTGATGGAAGTTTTATGAAATTCTATTCTATTCTCCTCTGCATTTACTACATCACACGTCAACATCAACTCAGTATCAGCAGACACCTCGACATAAAAGTGTCAAGAGTTTACAAATGTTTAAATACAATGATAAAACACTGAATTCCAGAGTCCTGCATGGGTCTAGTTTTGCAAAACCCCATCTGAGCCTATATATCTGAGAAGAGTACCCGCGCTGACCTGGCAATTATATCCAAGTCCACTAACAACCCACCAATCAACATACAGTAAGTTATACAACCTGCCTTTTTTTTTTTATTATAAAATTGACCAGAAACTTTATGCCAAAGAAATGGCTAAAAGCAGGTGGTCTATCACTGTGGCTCAGGACACAAACAGCTGAAATTGTGTTCATATACTGCCAGACCACCTTCAAAATTAATCTCAAATACTTGAAAGTATTCACAGTTAGCCTTTAAATTTAATAAGAGAAAGCTTGCAAAAAGATTTAGAAATAAATGTACAAGTGAGAGTGGGAAAGAGATGAAATGTTGAGCAAGCGGAGTGCTCTTTACGGGCTTACAAGATGAAATTATTATATGATATTAAATAGCAGTAAACAGTGATAACAATAATGTAAATGCAGCATTAAAGGTAGCTAGAATACTTTTATCAAGGCTGTGTATGTGCGTGTGTGTGCGTGCGTGTGTGTGTGAGATAACCACTGGATGCCTGTAATGATGATATTTACTGGAACAAATCCGATATGAGTGTGTGTATTAGACAGAGTGTATGCTAGTGTGTAAACAGAAACATTAAATTGAATGTAATTATGGAGAATCTCTCTAATCAGCCAGCACATTGTCTAATCAACCCACACACATTTCAAGCATGCACTCCACTTCAGGTCCAGTTTTCAAACACGTCGAAGGTCATGTGACTCATTCTGTTTCTATACCTGTCACCAAAGCTCTGTTCACCTGAACGGAAGGTCAGAACCTTGAGAAGATGATAAAAAGTGCTGGCTGTGAAATTTTCCGTGGTATCTTGGGCATATCCAAGCAAGTAAAACTTTGTAGGAGACAAAGTGCTCGTTATGTGCAGTTTCTCATAGGTCCTCTTCCTCCTCCTCCATCTCCCATTGAGCTGCCTGACTCCCCACAGGGCTGACCCTAATGTATCCAGGGGATGTGTGGCTGAATCAATACCTCTCTAAGAAATGCCTCTCAACCAGAACGGGAGAATGGCTGATGTGTGCAAACCTCTTGCTCCGAGCCAATCAACTTTTTTGCTTTCATAATGTGGTCAAAAATAGCAGGAGGGAGAGAAAATAAAAGTCCTCTGACAACGGAAAATATTTCAAGATGGATTTGGGATGTTTTGACGGATGAAAAAAAAAACTGAGTGACCTTACCTTGGTGGTTTAAGTGAATAAATAGGTCTGAAAGGGTTTGTCACTAAAGCAAATACAGACATAAAGTGCCCTGATGAAGTGCAGCCAAGCTGATGAAATTCCCAGGTATGCATGCTGTAAAAAAAAAAAAAAAAAGTCTTACCCAGCCGCTACAGTTCCAGAAAGACTGCTTTGGAGTCTGTGTTTGCCGAACAAATTGAAAGGCTAATTTGCTCCAAGCCACACTCTCTGAGGTTAAAAAACAAAAGGCTACAACAGAAATGAAGTGCTTTCTTTTATATGGAAGGCAAGTGTAATTATCACTAAGGACCAATTGAACAGCAAGCCATGAGAATTAAACAGAATCATTGGCAGCAGTAAAAGTTAAAGATTAAAAAGCTCAGTCCAACTCTCAGAGGTGTTAGCGAGTGTGAAGTGGATGGTGAAACGAAATAAAGTCGTGCACTCAAAGGAGCTCGCCACAGCAAAGCAGCTCTGTGACAACCACAACACTGCAGGTAGCGCACCTGAGCAGGCTCACCTCCACTGGAGAAGATGATTGCTGTCAAGATACGATCAGTGCAGGTTTTACAGTCTTCCTGAATAAACAGCGAGGTAAAGTGACACCTACAATGGAAACAATCAGAACTAACAAAGGGAATCTGATTGGCTGCGCGGCTGCACATAAAAGAGTTTATTTGCAGAGAAAACCCCTGGAAAGTCACATACACTGACCTCTCCACTTTTTTCTTTTCTTTCTTTCTTTCTTTCTTTCTTTCTTTTTTACCTTGACGCCTTCCTGACAAAGTAGGAATGGGTGAACTCCAAGTGGTCGTCCAGCCACGCTTCCATTCTCTCGTTTTCCGGGGAACAACAGTCCTCCATGGGGGAAAAGCGACAACAGCCTCTCCCCACTGTGAGCTCCGATTACATTTATCCGCAGAAGACCCGGTACCGAATATATGTGGCGGAATAAAGAGGGAGCAAGGCGGGGAGAGAAAGAGGGGGATCCGAGAGAGAGCTCCTCGCTAGCCGGTTGGTAGGTCGGTGCGCGCGGATCAAAGCGGTGACTGCGCGCTTCCTAGTTGGTCAAGCGACTCTGAGTGAATTGGAGAGAGAGAACGAGTGAGCGAGGGAGAGAGGGGAGAGGGGGTAGCAATCGAAAAACCCAAGTATGAGAGATGTTACAGTTTAGTTTCGTTTGTTTGTTTTTGTTTTATGTAGAAACAACATTGTTAGGCTAGCCTGACAATGTTGTTTCTACTATCTATTATTATTATTATCTATTATTAGATATAATATTAATAATACTTAAGGCAAATTGTAGGGCGGTTAACACAACAATAATTGGTCTATACATAAGTCTAATGATAATTTAAATAAATTAATAACAAATGAAACATACTGCTACAAGGTTTTGATTTGACATTGACATTGACATTATCAGTTACGGATTTTTGCCAATAGATGTTTATATGTTTGCTTCCATGGATCAGCCAATCAGACCAACTCTGCATCTGAAATAGCATATTATGCAGTTTAAACTCATCATGTGGACCATTGTTCCACATACTTCTGCGTAGATAAATCGTTGTCTTTTATTAACTACTTAGTGTATGTACTTCCCTAGATTGCTTCCAGCTGGGGACACATTATCAAAGTAGTCCAACCTTATTTGAGACTACATATTATATTTGTACTGTAACGCATGGGCATCAGCCTCTGGTTAGTGAGGTCTCATGTTCGTGGTGTTTTGAAACTGGATGTAGAAAACACTGTCTGGCAATCAGATGCGTAAAGTCTAATCTTGTTTATCCTTCTCTTTGACACTAATATTTCAAAAATAAACTTCATGTTGTATTCAGTAAGACTTGTGAGCTTGTGACCGAGATCATAAAGTCATAAGGAACGTGTTTATTGAGGTCATAGATAAGGGAGCCAAAGGGCTATTTCCCATAAACTTGCATACAACCAGCTTGTTGACACCAGATATGGCATCCTTCACTGGCTATTAGGTTTAAAGCTTTTTTTGCATTGGCTCCACCTTTCACACTCAGAATGTTTATTGTACAGTCTTTGTTTAAGAGAGCCCAAGTAATAATTACCAAATGTTAAAACATCTAATGTCAGATCCCTGTCCGTCAGTGTTTACTGTAGACACTGCAGTGTGTGATATGTACGTCAGTGCTGTGAAAAAAGTACTTGCCTCAAAAGAAAAACTGCTATAGGATGCTAAAGGTTCAAACTAGGGCTGGGCGACATATCGAATACTCAATGTAACGCGAGTTTTGCCGCGCACCGTGGTTAAAATAGCTTTATGGTAACCATCGAGTATAAATTGCCACAGCAACAGCTGTGCTGTGCTTTGTTTTTTCTCCCACACGCTGCGATGCAACATTAAACCCCCTCTTACAACTGCGCTGAGCATGGGTGTTTATATACTACCAGACAGAGAAAAATATGGCGACAGCGTCAGTTTCAGACCAGCAAGGGAATGAGACTCGCTGAATTTCACAAGGAATATGCCGAACAAAATGCGATAACTTGCAAAACATGCCGTAAAACTATTGGCGCAAAAGGTAGCAGTAGCACGAATTTATTCCAATAGCTGAAAAGTCATCGACTGCAAAATGAAGAATGCTTTTAAACTTGGCATGTCAACGTTTCCCCACACGCCAAAGAAAGCTGTGACACCTGTGACCGTTCTTGGTCAGTCGTTTTTATAGTCACTATCTAGGCTTTTGTTTCTGTAATTTGAGGTCATCACATTTATTATTTTACAATTTTTATATGTTATAAGCACAAAAGAGCACTTTCTTAATTTCAGTTTTATTTTGTCTCCCGAATTCTTGCTTGATTTACTTTTTCCTGCTGTGATCTTTTGTTTGTTAAAGGTCTAGTGCTGAACACAGAAAGGGGCTTACTGTGACAGTATCGTCATTTGTGTGCAGCTGATGGTTAAAATTGTGAAAATAAAACATCTCAATTCATTCTGATTTTTTGTATTAAAAGTAGAAAAAAATATTGAATGGGCGATTTGACTGAGCAGTGAAATTTCAGGCACCATATGGTTTAAATTACATTTGTTTTTGGAGGTTATTTAAACATATAGTGATATATATCGTGTATTGTGTTATAGGCCAAAAAATATGTTAATATTAGATTTTCCTCATATCGCCCAGCCATATTTCAAACATACTAAAAAAAAAATCTGTGTTGTGCAATCCTAAATAGTATATAAGTACTGAATCATGCACACAGACTATGACTGTCATCACTAAAAAAAATTACCCCAGTCAAAAGGTAAGTATCCTTTAACAGAAAGAAGCAGTAATGTATGTCAAATATGGCTTGGCATTTGTGGTTCACATTATAAAAAGATGTGTTTTAATCTTTTTTTTAACTCTCACCAAGTACTTTTTGTGATTAAAGGTAAGCAAACAGCAAGAGGAAAATGAAACCAAAGCCTGTGGTTCCAAAGCAAACTAGAATTCCAGTCCACTAGTCAAAAGTCAGATCATGCTCACCACATCTACCACATTATTCTGACTAGATCTTAGTAAGACCATATTCTGAACAAAAACACCATTCCCATACAGTCAAAGATCTTACAGCTTACTTCTTTCTCGTAACTCATGCTGAGGAGGAAATAAAGTTGTGTAAAGTCTAAAATTGCCTCAAGTTATGCCAGCTGAGTAAAACTGGTTAGCATTGACTACTAGCAAGCTGTGTGCAAGCTGTGGTAACTTCTTTAAATTAGTGTATATTTGCATTCAGTGGCAAAAAGCAGTGTACTTGCTAACAGCACTACATTTTTTGTTCTGTTGCAGAATTTTTGATTGTCTTCAATCTGCATATTTTTAGGTCAGAATGTAGTCCTCAAAACTGCACATATGGCATTCAGGATAACTGGATGTAGGTCTGTTTTATCTCTTTGACCCCCTTCTTCCTCTGAAAATATCTCACAATAGCATATAAACATTAACAACTGATGGAGAAATGTACTGGGAAGACTAAAAGAATGTTCCATATAATTAAAAATGACATTGCTCCCATTGCCAAGATATTTTAAAGAGAAAATGATACAGTAGTAGAACTGTTATTCTCTTTTTTCTTTCTTTCTTTCCTTCTTTTTTGCAACACAGGAACCTTAAATGCTTGCCTGTGAAGGTGTTTCAGGGAAACATTAGAAATAATTTCTTGACAATGTTTACACAGTTTTGACAGAAGGTTGTGTGAAAAATATCTGGGAACATTCTGTAAATGAAGGAAGCAACGTTGAACATTGTAGCACGAGTCTTTAAGATAGATGCTGGCCTATTTATAAGGCCTTAAATTGAGACCTAAATTTGTTATTTACATGTAAGGTAGAGGGATTTATTTTTTTCAACCTAAAAACTACAGAACTACAAATTTCAAAAAGGGAATCCATAAAAAAGTCACTTTAAAGACAGCAAAGTCTACACAACAAAATAATTAAAATCCAGAGCTTTAGTGGGATCCACCAACCAAAGCCATTGCCTCTTCTTGTACAATAATCCCACGAGTCTTTAGCTCTTGACTACCTATGTTGCACAATTCTACTATCTTGCGGCTGGACACACCAAGAGCTGCATGCACAATGGAGCCGGGGAGCAGAAGTTACCCTTATTTTACTGTTTGTATTTACTATTTGACTATTTGCTTGTCCATTTAGTAGAAGGATGCATATGCCAGTGAGTAAAGAATCACTCACACTGGAGTAAAAACAGGACTGCAATCTTGTTGTTGCGAAATTATCATTAATGCTCTCATTTCCTGCCACTTCGACTACTGCAGTTCACTTTTCATGGGACTCAGTCAGTCTTCTCTTTCCCTTCTCCATCTTGTCCAAAATAGGGGTGCTTGCTCCTCACAGGCACCCAAAAACGAGATCATACCCTACCTTGTTTAGTTTTTTCCTACTGGCGGCCAGTGAGGCTCAGAATCAATTACAAGATCTTCCTCTTTGCCCCTTCCTGGTTTTGGCTCCAGGTCCCTCCTGTCAGCTGACTGGATGCTTCTGACTATCCCTTGCTGTAGATTTAAATTCATAGGAGACCACATGTTTTTGCCCCAGCAACAGCATTGGAACAGCTGTTCCCCCCACGGAGTCTTACCATAAAACTTATTTTTACTGATTGGCATTTAAGTCTGCCTGTTTGTCTCTCCTGTGCATTTTTCAGGCATGATTGTATATGTTTAGCACCCAAAAAATAATATCTATTTATTTCTTATTTCTTTGTTTTTATGCCTTTTGTACAGCACTTTGGTCAGTTGGAGTTGTTTTTTGAAAATAAGTTTTTAATAAATAAATTTGAGTTTGATTTTGCGGTCAGTGGTCGTATTGGTTTTTTTTCCTGCTTTTTGCAAATGGTTGCAAGTAGTAGTGGCATCCAACTGGTCGTCTGGGTTGAGGGTTTCTCCACACAACTGCCATCCAACTTTATTATCATGAACAGACGGCCAATACACTGCAATGTTTAAAAATACAGGTGTATTATTATCATACCCACTGGACCTTATGTACATGTAAAAAGAAAAGTCTTGATGTATTTTACTGTATACGGTTTACGGTTTTGGCTTTTTTGAACACTGTTATATTATTTATCTATTTTTTCTATTTACTATTTTTTGTTATATATTTTTAATTCACTTTTTCTTCCTGTTCCTTGAGGTGCTGTAACAAGTGAATTACCCCAGTGTGTGATTAAATAAAAATTACGTCTAAGTCAGTGTATCCGAGTCTGCACCAGCGAGCACCATTTATCTGTGACGTGTCCCTTTGCAAAAGGGAACTCTACTCAATTTGGTTTGCTATGATTATATAAATGCAAGGCTGCCAAGTGTTTTTATCATGTTGCTGTTAATTACACAACTATGTCACTATTTCTGGAGGAATAACTCAATTTCAGTGTTTTAGATTCTCGTTGGAATCTGAATTTAAGGTGCTAATGTGAATTTCTGTGTAGATTTGTATTTTTTGCCAATTTTTCATAGTTAATTATCATTTTATCACAATGCAATCACCAACTTGACCCCATTCAATTACAAACTGATGGCAGACTGATCTTTAGTCTTGCTATCTGACACACCAAAGTTACTTTGAAGGCAGCAACTAACTGAGAGTGGTCACAGGCCTGGTCTCTGTCGTCAAAGTAACCATCTCAAAGGTCATGCTCGCAATAATTTTGCTTCCACTGTGGTTTCCAAGTAGTTTTCCCTAGTGTGACTGCAGCATTGGTTAGTTTGATTAGAGTACAAACAGATGTAAACACAAAGGCTTCCATTCACCTTGCAGCAGATCCTTGCATATTATTGGAGAAAATATTTAACTATTTGTTTAACCGTTTGAGTTTTAAGTGATCATCAGAAATTACAAGACACTTCACAACTATAAGCTACAGACAGATTCTTAAGTCCCAGATGTTGAAATATGTCATGTAAAGATCCAATGGAACAATTAGCATTATAACAACAAGTTACAGTGAATACACATACATGAGTATAATATAATCCTAATGCATAAAAAGCTGACTAACAAGCAACAAAGAGTTTTTAGACTAAATTATCATTAATTATATCAATGCATCATCTCTAAGGAATAAACAGTCACCAAGATTTTTCAGTTTTTTGTTTAAAAGTGATAATCTCTATCAGTTACAACTGGTGTGAATGAAATAAAATACAGACATTCCTCTGCAAGTGCAAATGTTTCAAAGTTTCGTCTCAAATTATGCATTGTTTATCTGCTCTGACCTTACTTAACCTGTGCATTGTAATAAAACTACTAATTCAAAGTTAAACTACACACAATCAACTCTCCCAGTAATTAGCTTTTCAATTATATAGCAAATCACATGCCTGGAGGAGCTCCAGATTTTATTGATAATCTAATGGCTTTCAGTGTCTGTGTCTGCTCTTGCTGCACTGGTCTCTCGTGTCCCTCCCAGCTGGACACTTGCCCCCATTGGTGGTGTCATCTTACCAGCAGATGGTGGTTGCTCATCTAGGGGGAATTCATCCCAACCCCCTTTCAACCTCCCACCAACCGCCCAGCGCACCCAACCAATCAGAGACAATATAACCTCTGGTCAGTCAAATGTTTAGAAAGAAGAGACACCAGGAAATAGAAGCTTCTTTTCTATTATTTATATCTCTATTCAGTATTTCTCGTTTTTACAATATATTTTAAATATTACTTGTTTGAGTTTGTTGTTCACGGCCTGACTGAAGCAACTTTGTCATTGTACCACAAAGCTTAGACAGACATTCAGTTCTTTTTGTTACTTTTCCAGAATGTATGCCTCACACATAAATTTATACTATCTATATTAATAATAAGAAAAACAGATGCAAAATATGCACACAAATTTTCTTAGATCAAATTTCTTAATTCAATTTAATAACTGAAGTGGAAGCTGGAAAATGTAAGTGAACCTCAGTGTTAACAGCAACAGATACACGGAGTGAAACGCTCTAATGATGAAAATGAGATGCAGTGGTGCCGTTCCCTATCAAAAAGTGTATACAAGTGTAGCTGTATAAAAAAGATCTGGATGAAATATACAGTTAGGTCTATAAATATTTGGACAGAGACAACTTTTTTCTAATCTGTATTCTGTACATTACCACAATTAATTTTAAATGAAACAACTCAGATGCATTTAAAGTGCAGACTTTAGTTCAGTGGGCTGAACAAAAAGATTGCATAAAGATGTAAGGAACTAAAACAGTTTTTAACTGTAACCTCAAAAGTAACTGGACAAATAATAACTGAAAACAAAATTTTGATTTCTAATAATTGGTTGAAATCCTTTTGATGGCAATGACAGCCTGAAGTCTTGAACTCATGGACATCACCAGATGCTGATTTCCTCCTTTTTAATGCTCTGCCGGGATTTTAATGCAGCGGCTTTCAGTTGCTGTTTGTTTGTCCACCTTTCTGTCCAATGTTTAGTCTTCAACAAGTGAAATGCTCAGTTGGGTTAACATCAGGTGACTGACTTGGCCATTCAAGAATATTCCACTTCTTTGCTTCAATAAACTCCTGGATTGCTTTGGCTGTTTTTTTTTAGGTCATTGTCCATCTGTAGTAAGAAACGCCGCCCAATCAATTTGACTGCATTTAGCTGGATTTGAGCTGACAGTATGTCTCTGAACACTCAGACTCAGATGCTTCTGTCCTGTATCACATCATCAATAAACACTTGTGTCCCATTGTCACTGGGAGCCATGCACGCCCAAGCCATCACACTGCCTGTGCTGTGTTTTCAGATGATGTGCTATTCTTTGGCTCATGAGCTGCTCCACGCCTTCTCCATACTTTTTTCTTGCCATTATTCTGGTAGAGGTTGATCTTGGTTTCATCTGTCCAAACAATGTTCTTCCAGAACTGTGCTGGCTCGTTTAGATAAGTTGTTTTTTTTTTTTTTTAGCAAAGTCCAATCCAGCCTTTCTATTCTTGAGGCTTATGAGTGGCTTGGACCTTGCAGTGAACCCTGTGTATTTACTTTCATGCAGTCTTCTCTTTATGGTAGACTTGGATATCAATCACCTACCTCCTGGAGAGTGTCGATCACTTGGTTGGCTGTTGTGAAGGGATTTCTCTTCACCATAGAAATTATTCTGCGATCATCCACCATAATTGTCTTCCGTGTAAGTCCAGGTCATTTTGCATTGCTGAGTTCAACAGTGCTTTCTTTCTTTCTCAGGATGTACCAATCTGGAGATTTTGCCACTCCTAATATTGTAGCAGTTTCTCAGATGTGTTTTTTGTGTTTTCGCAGTTTAAGGATGGCTTGTTTCATCTGCATGAAGAGCTCCTTTGACCACTCTGTTCACAGCAAAATCTTCCAAATGCAAGCACAACACCTCAAATCAACTCCAGCCTTTTATTTGCTGAATTGATAATAACATGACGAAGGAATTGCCCACACCTGCCCATGAAAAAGCCTTCGAGTCACTTGTTCAATTACTTTTTGCCCCTTTAAAAAGAGGGTGGCACATAATTAAAAAGCTGAACCTCCTAAATCCTTCATCCAATTTGAACGTGGATACCCTCAAATAAAAGCTAAGACTCTACACATTATGCTCATGCCCATTATATAACCATAATTGGAATATGTTTCAGTAAACTGGTAAAAAAACAAAACTTGTGTCAGTATCCAAATATATTTGGACCTAACTGTATGTGTGTGACCATTTTTGAAGTCACCTCACCCCCACCCGACTCCTCTTTCTCTTTGTCTATCCCCTCAGGTCGGATCAGAACTGACATAATTGAAAGGCTGCCTTTGTGTGTGTGTGTGTGTGTGTGTGTGTGTGTGTGTGTGTGTGTGTGTGTGTGTGTGTGGCTCAGCTCACCAGTCTAATAATGAGAGGTTAACAGAGAGGCAGCCAGACCATAATAATGTGTAAGAGATTGAATTTAGCACCGTGGACAGGCACACTAAAACTGCTGACTGGCTCTGTGACCTCACACACACACACACACACACACACACAGTGATGGAGAGGCAATATGTTCCACCAGGCACAAACTCGCAGTAGAGCACACATGCAGCCAACTGTAAGTACGTGTGTGAGCGTGTCACACCGTGCAGGTTAATACTGTGAAGCACAGAGTAATTTTCTCTCTGTCACCGGGCAGCCTCACGCTGTGGAAACGACAACACATTAACTGTTAAACAAGACACCTTAGACCCCGGGGTGGGTGGAGAGAGAAAGAGGAAGAAACCAAGAGGGCGGGTGGGTGAGGAAGCGAGGAGAAACAATAAAGAGGCTTGGCAAAAGAGCAAAATAGACTGGAAGACAGAGGAGATGATTCCCAGCGTTTGTACAAAATGGCAAAAAGGAAGTGGTGGAGAAACACGTGAAGCTGGACTAGGAAAGCAGAAGAAGGGGAAGGTATGGGGAAGACTGATATGAACAAGTGGGGGAGGGGAAGGCATCAAATCCTCAAATAACTGATTGCACTTTCCATCACAAGATCTAGAAAATGTGAATGAAAATGAGCTTAATCTGGCTTTATTGGTCACCTGGCCTGTTAAACAAACAGAGCAGCACGAGACCAAAACTACTCACGTGACTGTGGTCTATTTTGAACAGAGACGCACAGCAGAAGAGCCTGCAGCACTTTAGATTGACTTCAGAGTATATTTTAAATACCTGTCACCTTAAGATGTCATTAAGATGCACAGGCACATAAAAGCACTTGACTTGACAGCAGGTAATCTGCCTTTAAAAGGACTGAGGAGCAATTTGTTTATCGTGAGTCAATGGTAAAATGGATGTGAAGTAAGGGGAAAGGGATTGCACATGTGTATCATTTAGCAACTATTATAAGTGGAAATGGTGGGTGTGCCCTCATGTGTGTCAAGCTCAATTTTACTTTATGGATTCAAGGTTTTTCATCATTCCTGTCTCTTAAGGAAATGTAAGTAGAAAGAAGGAGACAGTTACAGGTGATTAACTGTAATATGTGCCGCTGTTTTCAACTTTTCGGTCTCTTTGTGTCAGGAGGTCATTCTGAAGAGAGCAGCAGACCTGGTGGAAGCCCTCTATGGTTTGCCTCATAATAACCAGGTACACAAATACACACACCGCATGGAAAGAGGGAAATCAGTACTTTGCTGTTGTGTTTATTCTAAAGCGCTTTCTTCTTCCTGCAGGAGATCATCCTCAAACGTGCAGCAGACATTGCAGAAGCTCTTTACAGCGTTCCACGAGGACACACCCAGCTTTCCAGTTCAACTCACAGCGGCATGATGGGAGTCAACTCTTTCACCGGGCAGCTGTCCGTCAACGTATCTGAACCATCACAAGCCAATCAGGGTAAGAATTTGTCATCATACTGTTTAGCAATTGCCATTAAATATTTAACACCGCTACAGCGCAGCCTAAAAACACTATATGAGCTTATTTTGTTATTACATATTTGCAGGGACATGTTTTAAATCTGTTTACAGGGAACTTTGCAATTTTTTGGTTTTAAATAAAAGGCAGGATATTTGTTCCTTTATTAGCCATCCCATAGTATTGAATCTCTATAAACATATATATTTATGTAAATATACAGAATCTGAAGGCAAGACTCAAAATTTTTGGTCTCTGTTTGTAGCTGCCTGACCTACTGACCAATCATGTTTAAACAGGCTTCAGCTACATCTTCTTCCTCTTTAGGCTGCTCCTTTTAGAGGTCACCACAGCGGATCATCACAAGCATCCTCCTCTGTCACACCAAACCTCTGCATGTCACTACATCCACAAACCTCCTCTGAGGTCTTCCTCTTTTCTTCCTGCCTGGCAGCTCCATATTCAACATCTTTGTCCATTATATCCACTTTCCCTCCTCTGCACATGTCCAAACCATGTCAATCTTCCTCTTGGCAAGGGAAAAAAAAATCAGTGTGCAAAGCAAAACAGGGATATCATTTTCTGAAATTCTACCTCAGGCCAACTTAGTTTTGTTTATTTACTATTTTAAATTTTAATTTATAAAAAAAAAGAACAATACATGGAACGGGAAGTCTGTTCCTTGGCTACACTGGAAGCCCTGGAAATCCTTAATGTCAACACACTCCATGCTTCCACTGTTCCTCTTTCTGTGGAGTTCTGTTCTGCAACCAGGAAAATGCTAAATTGAAACTTCCTGTGTGTCGAGATGTGTATCATAAATGCTTTTAATTAGCATCACTTCAATCATTTTTCCGTATTTCCGGCAGGTTTTGTGCGCAGCAGCAGTAGTGTGTCACCCCACGGTTACGTGCCCAGCTCCACGCCTCAGCAGACCAGTTACACCTCAGTCACCAGCACCATGAACGGCTACGCCAACAACACCGGCATGACTAACCTGGGAGGCTCGCCCACTTTCCTCAATGGCTCTGCAGCCAACTCGCCTTATGCTAGTGAGTGGATCTGTGTACCTTTACAATGTGCTTGCACTGCTGCCATTTAATTTCAGGTCCTCCACACTGCCCACATACACCGTCAGTACCTTCAGACTCACAGATGAAAGCAGTGCCATGCACACTCATACAAACGCATACTGAACCGCGCACATGCAAAATGCCTGTGGACAGAAAGTGAAAGTCTCAGATGTGCTGTGTGGAGTTTCCCCCATGGGGCTTTCTGTCGCAGCGTCTTCAAAAACAATCACCAACTCACGGCTCATCGCTCCATTTTGTCCTCCGTCCATCTCCTCCCTCCTTCCCAGAGTGCCTTTTATCTGACAGCCACACCTCTTCTCTCTCTGTTAGTTAATTGCATCCTATTTCCATTTAGCAGAAAGGAAGACCAAAAAAAAAAAAAAGAGGGAGGGAAGAGTGGAGCCACGTAGAGAGAAGCGAGATTTTTTTGTTTGAAAAGAATAAACTGGAATAGTGGAACCTTCTGGTGACACTTCCCATGAAGTTCATTTTAAGCCACATGCAATAGATGGACATCTGGAACCTGATTTGTTTACAATGAAAACCTCATTTTGCCTGTATTTGCGCACCATGACCACACTTTATATCTCACATAGAGAAGAAGGTGCTCCCATTTAATTCACAAGAGAATAAACTATCAGTTTCTGAAGCTTTAATAACTTTTCTTTTAATTTCTGTCTGCTCTCTCCTGCCTCTCCAGTTGTTCCATCCAGTCCTACTATGGCCTCCTCCACCTCTCTTCCCTCCAACTGCTCCTCCTCTTCTGGTGTCTTCTCCTTCTCTCCAGCCAACATGGTGTCAGCAGCAGTTAAACAGAAGTCCGCCTTTGCTCCGGTAGTCAGGCCCTCATCGTCCCCTCCGCCCTCCTGCACCAGTGCCAACGGCAACGGGCTTCAAGGTAATTTACCATGTTAGTCTATCATATGGTGCTTAGAGGTAGGATTTTCCCCAGCGCATGAGTTTAGGATGATTTCTGTTCCTGTTTTTTCAACTAGTCTGTCACATCATCCTCTAACTCCTCTCAGATCCTTACTGGATTGTGAGCACATGCACACAGTGTTTTAGAGCTAAATATTTTAGATTAATGAGCTTCTTTGGTCCAAACTGGTCCCAACATCCCCTGTGGCATTCCTGTTTATTAGTGAAATATCGGAAGAGCTATTGACTGGATTGTAATGAAAACGGGTACAATGCTATTCTAAATAGACTCAATTCAAAGTCAGAGTCTCGAGAGTCTGCATGCTTATGGTAATAAGGTGATTCCGGGCTAAAATTACTTTCACTCATTAGTATTAATTTTCTCTTTGCTGCACTGCAGGCCTGAAACACTGCAAGCAACAATATCTGTGGTGTAATGAGGCTTATCCAACTTTCCAAAGTGAACTGATCAGATTTAAAAAATGCTAAACTATTTCTCCTCTCTTAAATTTGCCATTTTTGAATATCAAAATATCCCTTCCAAATCTCTGACTTGAATCTGGGAAATTCTCATGCGTTGTCACATACCATAGCCCTTATACATCGACGTAAGTTTATGACTGGAAAAGGAAGGAAAATGTAAACCCTTAATTTTAATTCAGTGTTCTAAAAGTGCGGTTAATGGGTAAGTGGCAGCGATTTATGAAGCTGCAAGTGCAACAAGAACAGAATCCAATGCTGTATTTCATTCAGTCCTAGCTCATGTCACACTGCGCTATATAGCAGCTTAGAATGAGACCAAGCCAACATTTCTCTTCTTTTTAATAGCAGACTAAACGTTATCCAACACTTACAAATACAGCTGTTATTAAGAAATGTTGCAGTCTCTATAATGGTTAAAACGCTATAAACAACCACAAAGATGACAGCCACCTCCCCCTGAAACAGACAAACGCTACATAACTGTGTTGGATGTTAATAAGTGCAGCCCTCCAAATTTTTTTGGCTCCCCAAGGCCTCGGTCACACAGGCCTAGAGATTAGTTGGCAAACTGCTGCCAGCCTGCCATTGCTATGGTAAAGTATGTGCTACCTAACCAGCTGGTTTAACGTTTCTGGAGGTTGCTGCCTGTTCCTAGTTGAAATCGGTCGCATAGACGGTGCTGCATGGACTAGATGTGTCCTTAAGTCAACACAGCTGATTTAAATGGCTAAATGAATTAATTATTTGATTCAGGTGTGTTGACCCGGGGTGATACCTGAAACCTGCAGGACACCAGCCCTTGAGGCCTGGAATGCCCCTGCTGTAGACGGACTTGTCAACAAACAGAGTGTATCATGTCCAATATGGCGGACAAAGTGCGCATTTGTCACATTTGGAAACCGCAAAATACCTTTTTGGGAGCAGTGTCATGGTTGCCAACAGGTCTCTAGGCCTGTGTAACTAAGAGTAAATGGCAAGCAGTGACCAAAACTTTGAGAACTCCACGTTTAAACTATTTAAATAGCTTTTTTTTTAAACTTTAAAAAATTGTATCCAAGTTTTCTTTTTGTTTTGCTCAATAGTTTGGATTAAAGCATTTTCAGTTCTTTCTCCTGTCTTTTCTTTTTACTTCTAACCTCCCCTCTTTTTTTATTCCTCTGACCTGTCACCCTTCCCTTATCATTTCTCCGTTCCTCTCTCTACCAGATCAAACATTTGTGGACTCTAGCAAGTACTCAACAGCCAGCTCTCTACAAGGCCTGGCCTTCACCTGAAGTATGTTCCTCTACTGATTCTTCCTTCAGCTCTGTTAACTCATTACATTGGAACATTTACTCAACTAATTTCACTGAAGCAACGATTGCTGTGTTTCACATCTTCCACTGAACGATTGCTCAAACATTTTCCTGCTTTTTCACCCTTGTACGGCTTTTCTTTCCCTCTCTCCCGCCTCATCGCCAACTCTTCATTCTTCTCGTGTACAGATCAAGCAATTTGTTTTGCTGGGTAACTCCTCCCTGTCTTCCTATTGGCTGGTAAGAAAGACGGGAAGTTAGATATTTACAAAGACCCCCACCCAAAAAAGACATTTGGCATGGAAAATTTATTGCTCAACATCACTGGCTTTGTGTAGCTGTATGTGAGCGTGTGTGTAGAGTGAGCATGTGCGGGGGTGTGGGAACTCAAAGCGTAGCCTCAAAGCACAGCTGAAATAAACACATCCCACTTACAGCTCCACGCACACACACACACGCGCACACACACACACACTTTCCTCTGTCACAGACACTGGGTGATCACACACTGGCAGCTTACTAGGGAGCGATCAACAATGACAGCTGTTCGACTCTCTTGACAGTTTTTACAGTCAGTTTACCTGCCTCATGCCGTGTGTGTGTGTGTGTGTGTGTGTGTGTGTGTGTGTGTGTGTGTGCGTGACTGAAAGGAAAAAACTGGAGGTTTTACTGAAACAATTTTGTCATGCTGGTACTAAAAAAAATCAATCCTTTTTTTCTTGATAGTTTTCATTCACTGTGAAATAAAAAGCTGTTCAGTAAATAATTTCTCCAATTTGCTGTGCACATTTCATGGGAACATACCTCCGTATTCAAAGCAACATTACGGGGGCCCGCCAAGGATAATGTGCAGGGCAAAGGTAGGGGTCAGTCAAGCAGCAGTTGTGGTTATGGTTGGGGTAATTCTCCAGGAAGTGAACATAATGTCCGAAGTAACGTCCTCTGAAGTGATGGAAACGCGGCTCTGTGTGTGCGACGTGTATGTGTGTGTCACTTTTGGGCTCAGCTCTGCTCCTCACATGTTGACACCCATCCCTCGGGTTTAAAGGCAACACATGCCATGATGCAATCTGTCAGGCACACGTACAAACGTACAGTTAAAATATGCCAACTGTTGCTGCGCAGAATTAAATGTGTGTGAGCTTAAAAGATGCATCCCCGCACCACTTTACTGATTTATTTGTCTATTGATGTTTTAAATGTCGCTTCGGTCACACAGCTGCGCAGATGGGAAAACATATTGATGTATTTAAAGGGGGGATTTTTTATGATGATGAAATATTTGGCTCTGTTTTTAACCGTTTATTTTTCCTTCTCTTCCCCTCCTTCCTCTCCCTCTTTTCTTTTTTTTCTCTTTCTCCCACCCAACAGCAATCCCGGGAATGATCGTCCCACCCATGTAAAGGTGTGTGTGCATGATTCTGTGTGTGTGTGTGCGAGTGAGAGAGAGAGAGAGAGAGTTGAACCAAGCACACTCTCACTGATCGTGGTGGAGGCTTCAGTGCGAGTCTGACTCCGGTCGGCGATTGAAGGAGCTGTCCCGATTCGAAGGAACAAACCCAACTCAGGCCCTTTCTAACACAACAAAACAACTTCGAGAGAAAAGAAGAAGAACAAAAAACAAACTGTTTGCAAGAAAATAAGTTGTTTAGACTTTGTACACCTTGATGCTTTTTATAGGAGAACGGCCACGCCTCTTACAACTCTCCAAGGACATAGGAAGTGTATTTATTTTGGAGAGAATCCACTTCCTCCCATGAGTGTTTGTTGACTTTTTTTTTTCTTTTCACGCAACAGTTTATGTGTGATAATCATCTTCTAACTGTAATCTACACGAGGTGGTTTCTATTTAAGAAGTTTTGTCTTTAATGAAGGAGTAAAATGTGAAGCATACCTGATAATGATGAAGTGATGATGAGTCAAATTGATGATGAAGTCACAGGGTCAAATCCAGCCAACACAGACAAGCCAAACCAGACACACACTCACACACGCTTTTACTTCTCTTTGCTAAATCCTTGCCACCACCAAGGGGAAAAAAAGAGTAAGCTTCATGTCTGCATCTGATTTTCCAGTTTCAGCCATTTCAGAATTTTACTTTGAGCCTCCTCTACATGCATCTGTCCTGCATATTCGGTCTTTTAGCCAACAGACCTCAAGAGAGAATGAGACTTGCTTCACTTGTAGTAGAAGATAGATTTGACAGTAGATGCATGCAAAAAGGAAACAAATGATCACAGATCCTTTTCCACACAGTAGTACATTATTTTTTGGTGCCAATAGCAGCTTCACTGCTCAGGATTTGACCCCGGCCCTCGATTATCCCTGTTACAGCAACTGGTTGAGAAGAAATAGAGCTGCAGAGACCTCTATGAGAGGGAGAACATGTCTTAAAAGACTGATGCAATTTAGACTTTTATTTTGATGTGTGAGATTTGTTTTCTTGAGTTTTGTCATAATTGAAAAAATATTTCTTTTTTTTTTTTGGTTTGCTGTGTTTGTTTGGGGTTTTTTTTGTTTTTTGTTTTTTATCAGCCGGCCAATCAGATTGTGCTTCTTTTTTTCTGCCTGCTTTCTCATCTAGTTTGATTGGAAACTTGAGTGGGAAAAGCGCTGCGCTGCAACAAATGTCAAGTTCAAAACATTGCAACTGAGGATTAAGAACAATAGTTTTTTTCAAAAATTGTTTGTGAAAACATCTGCCGACGAGTCCTAGCAAGAAGAACAGCAACATTAGCCCTTTCAGCAGCTGCGCTCAAATGAAGAAAGCTTACTTTTTTGTAGTAACCACAGTAATACAAGTGTGATTCTACACTGAGTTTCAAGGATAGGTCAAGAAAACATGCGATACTAACAAAGAACTACTCTTCATTCCACCTGAACCAAGTGGTGTTTGTGCTTAATCATTACTTTAATTCAGTTTTTTATTTTTATTTATATAGCATCAAATCACAGCAGTATTCGCTTCAAGGAGCTTTATATCGTAAAGACTCTACAACAGGGGTGCCCAATCCCAGTCCTCAAGAGCTACTGTCCTGCAGCTTTTAGATGCATCCCTACTCCAACACAGCTGAATCAAATGGTTGGATTACCTCTGCAGCATGCCATTAAGTTTGGCAAAGGCCTGATAACAA
>VUQG01020551.1:63230-76233 GCA_015106755.1 Etia nguti | reverse complement strand
GCACCCCTGCTCTACAATATTAGAAAGAAACCTCAACAATCAGACAACCCCCTATGAATAAGCACTTGGCGACAGTGGGAAGGAAAAACTCCCTTTTAACAGGAAGAAACCTCCAGCCAAACCAGGCTTAAGGAGTGCCAGCCAACTGTTGCGACTTATTAGTGGTGACAGAAGGAAGACGGACAAAACACACAAGAGAGCAAGAAATTAATAATAAGTAATGATTAAAAAGTTGTGTATGCACATATAGAGAATGAAATGATCGCCAACATCCCTATCCTGCAATTCATAGTTTTGTTACATCATTAAAAAAAACCCTAATATATTGTCTAATCTCAATAGGGACGTCATATTGTAGTTCTGATGTTTAAGTTTAATTCAGATGACTCGTCGGTTCACTATTTTGCACTATTTGTGACCTGAGGAATAAAAAAAACGCAGTTTTTTGCAGCGCAGAACAATTAGCCAGCAACATGTCTTAAATGCCCGCTGTGTGAACTAGCTGCAGTGTGTGTGTTTTCTACAGTCTTGAAGTCTTAAAATATGATTTAATTTTTGCCAAAGCCCTTTTTGAGACATTTATGCTTAAACAGTCTTACGCCACAATTATTAATATGTTGTTTGGGGGTTTTTTCTTGTCACACATCGTAAAAAATGAAAATGCCATTTAAGTTATCTTTCTGTGCTTAATTAGAGCATCATTTTCAGCCCCACAGCAGGTATTGCTCACAAGCACATCGTTAAGCCATTTTTATGGTCCCTGCACTGGTTGTGTAACATGTCAAATGTGATGTCACAACAGCCCAGTCACTGTTTATACTGGTGCTCGTCCTGAATGATAGGTCCTGCCATTCGCAAAAAGCCATGACATCAGCGTGGGTATAGGTTTTCTCTGGAAAGTCTCATCTTTTCAAGCTCATTCTTCTCTTCATCTGGGAATCTCTCACTCATAACTTCAACCTGCTCCCACCCCCTCCCCTGGATACAAAAATCGAGAGGTATACGACAAGCTGAAATGACACTAAAACGCAGAGTGCTCCAGCAGTTGTGACATCACTTTTGGCACATGTCTCAAACAGAAATCTGAAAATGAATTTGATTCTGAACTGAACAGTAAATCCAACCATCACTTATTCAATATACAGATGTCATCTGTAATTATAGCCTGAGGTGATGTGGACCTAGAATGCCATAATGTTACTGCTAAAAACAGGGAAGAAAATACTTAAAATGCCTCAATTCTGACATTCACCTCCTCAGCCAAGAGACAGTAACCAGTGAGTCAGTAAAGCAAAACCCAACAACTGGGATTAAAAACACTTAAAAAAAAATAAATAAAAAAAATCCAGTAGAATGTCTTAAAATTTAACCTTTGAGATGTCAGGAAGCAAAAGAAAAATCCCTGAAAAAAAGAAGGAAAATCCTGAAAACTCACCTCTGTAGAGCAGATGTGTTCCTTATTTTATTTGTGTCTCATGTCACGATTAAAATGTTATAAATTAATCTTATTTGTTTTTGTATTATAGTGTCTGTTGTTAAAAGCCATACTTCCACTGCTAATTTCAATCAAACTAAAATAAGCCATGGTGTACTTTTATATCGCATTAGGAGGCGGATGTTTTTCTTTTTGTCATGATGTCGTTTGTATCATTCTTGTTACAGTTAGAACCATTTTTTGTTGCATTATGTAGATGTAGAGTTTATGAATATGTCCTTATGATTATCCATGTTTGTCTTCCATTTGATGGATTTTAGGATTGAACAAAGTTGCTCAATGAAGGCTGAAAGGGATAAAGGAAAATTCTCCTTCTTTAGCGGGTTTTATGTCCTCTCTTTTCTTCCTTCCTCTGTTTATTCACCCTCCCCCTGGAACATTAAATCTGTATGTTTGCCCTCTTTTTCTTCTTTCCCTTCAGTTATCCTTTAAATCAAATGAGCCACCTATTTATTTTATCTCAAATATGGGTCTGGTGACCACTCTTCTGTTTGTGGCGTGCCTGTGAGTGCGTGTGACTGTCTTTCATCTTTTTCCTCTGAAAGAAAAGTGTGACGTTCAAAAGCCGAGGAATGACTTTTTTTTTGGTTGTTGCTTTTTTTAATAGTACATATATAAATACCTGTACAGGAAGGTCTAAATAGAGCGTTTTGTTAAAGGAAGTAAGATCCAAAGCACTTGTCTAACAAAAGTAACACCATTTATCATGGCTTGTCTGCGTTCGGGCTTAGAGTGGTGAGCATCTTCTACACACACGTTATCAGCAGTATCAGTATGGAGGGGAAGAGTACAGAGGAAACTACTGTAAAGATGATAATGATGATTTTTTTCTCATTATTTTGAACTTTGAAGTGTAAAATAACTTTTTGACTCTCACTATATTTAATTAAAGTTCTTTCTTCTCTGTGAAAAGGTGTCAGTTACTGTCTCTAAAGTGCCACATAGAATGTAACATGCAACACACACATGCAAGGAAAAGACACAGATGAAGAAAATACTTCATCACCTGTGTCTTGTTACCCTGCTGTGTCCACTTCTCCTAGTTACCCTTGTGTTCCCCCCAGTTTTTGTATTAGTGTCTGTCAGCCTACCTGTGTTTGTTCCCTGGCTGTTAAGAAGTCTTTTGGATTGGTAGTCCTTTATAACAGCGATCCCCAACCCCTGGGCCACAGACCGGTACCAGTCCGTGAGTCATTTGGTACCGGGCCGAGAGAGTTGAGGCTCGGGTGTGAAATTTATGGTTTTCAGGGTTTTTATCGGTTTTTATCGTTGTTTTTTTTTTTTTAATTGTTTTTAACGTTAACTCGGTTTCCCTGGGTCTTTTCCTGTGTGTTATGAATAAATCCTTTTTTTTGGTACCGGTACTGGTTTTATTTTGTTGTATTTATCCACGACACCTTAAAGGCCGGTCCATGAAAATATTGTTGGACATAAACCGGTCAGTAGCGCAAAAAAGGTTGGGGACTGCTGCTTTATAATACAGCCCATGACTATCGGTGAGAAATAAATGGAGTTTAAGTGTAGTTTATCTGAAGTTACAATGTCATAATATTTATTTACATATTATTACTGACAGATACAATAGAATAAGGAAGTAACATTTCAACTTTTTACATGAAAAAAAAATACTGTAAATCATTTTAAATCACTTTAAACCAACTACTTGTGGCTTAACCCTACCTTTTGATTTATGTGCGCGATAAGGGCTGGTCGCCCTTTCCTACAAGAAAAAAAATGAACACTAGTAAACTCTGGAGGCATAGGTCCGTATGATGTAATGATGGAACCAAGTCAAACTACAAATAGTGTTAAACTATCACCTAGAATTTTAAAAGGGGCTGTGATAAGGAAGAAAACACTAATAGAATACTTTTTTATTTATATGCAAACCCCAAATTTAACACAGCAGAATAAGCAATCATCTGTTCTTATTAGATATGAATTCCTTTATCTATTGTTATTTATACTTGTTTGTAGAGTTCATCGATTTCTTTTCTTTGTTTTGTGCTTTCTAAATAATATGACCTGTGCCCCTAAAAGTACAAATTACCTACAGTCTTTTTTTTTTCCTTTTTCTTTTTGCTAAACCTTCCTGGAAATTCAACACTACTTAAAACTGCTTACAGTATAAGTATTTCCCTGAAAAAAAACTCTAAAGTTCCACAGTACTTACTATTACTTATAGTTTAATTATTTCTTCTTTTGTGTAAAACTTGAATAATTAACCATTTATTCTAGTACTGCATATTTACCGATAAGTCTTTGTAGGCAAATTTAATCACAATCATGAACATAATCGTAATTTCAAATAAAATACCTTTAAATTCTATTTGAGTCTAGGGGAATTACACTCTTTGTCGTGGGCTATATTATAAAGTGATACCATTAGATTATGTGTGTTTTTCCTTATGGATCCACCGGCATTAATGGCGCAAAGTGAATTAACTTTTGCCTGATTCTGCATCCTACATATGGGTCCTAAATCAACACTTCATAACAGGCTGTCATGTGACAGTAAACTACCAAACACACAGGTCTCCACGGTTTATCTATGAAATCACTCAGTATTAATGAAATCACTGAACACAAACTTGACCAAATCATATCATTGGCAATAGGGGATGTCACACAAAGGAGGAATGCATGGATCCAGAAAGTCCAGGCTTTGCTCCCTCATTGTTTACTTATTTAAAGCAGAGAGATGGAAGCTTCAGAAATATATACCTAGACTTGTTTGTCATGCCCCACGGCTGGATTTTAAATTTTATGTCCTTGGCCTTTGGCTAAAAGCAGTATTTTAGTCTGCTACACAAAAATCTACCAAAAAATCTCAGTATTGCTTTGGATTTAACCATAAAATGAGAAATTGTGTGCATTAAGAGATTTGTATGCCATCAGTTTTCTTTTATATGGACAAATAGCTGTTCTAATTGAGGAAAAACATATGATCATTGTCTTAGTGTATAGGTATGAACACAAAACTAGCAGCACAAAGCAAAGATAAAAACCAGCAGAGAGAGACTTTAACACAATCGCCGCAGTGATTTTACTTTAAGAATATGAAGAGGTAGAAATGGAAGCTGTAGCCTGACTGCTCATCACTGCCTTTGTTACCTGTTAGAGTTCAGGGTCTGCCTGCTGGGCTGGGGTCAGCATTCACTCAGCTTTAAAATCACTCTTGGATTTTGGCTAGCTTAGCATTAGCATGCAGTCTGTGCAGATGCTCGCAAAACACAGAAGCTGTGATAGCAGCATAATGAGGTTGTTTCCATTCTGGATGCAGTTTGAACTTTACTATTGTGCACTTGTCTTTTGGTGCAATGAAAATGAAAGTCATGTCCATATCCACACTGTAGTCTGTAAGTCTTCCTCTGGCATTCCAATTCCAAGGAACTGAAATACTGGGAATCAGTTGTCCGAAAAACCAGTTCTCGATTCCCATCCCTAGCAGCCACTCGTGTTTGACTTTATGTAACTTCCTCTATATATTTTCAATAAAATGAATGAAAATTAGTAGCCTGGGAGTATTCTAGTATTCATATCAACTCGCTAGTGTTAGATGTAATATGTTCCTTTGTAACTTTGCATTGCTATAATCTCATCACATAACACAGTTATGTAATAATGTAATATACTACTGTACTAAATTCAGTAATCACATTATAGTTAGTTACAGTGGTTCTTCTTCCTGCACTACAATCAGCTGATTTCAGCTTGTGTTCACCAGGGAGGAAAATGATGGAGTGATCTACAATTTTTGAGGAGTGGAGGTATGGACATGACTTCTATTTTTATTGCATGACTAGATAACAGGGTAATGATGAATTGCAAACTACATCCAGGACAGAAACATCTCCACTGGTGCTAACATAACATCTGCTCTTTGCAGGGACACAAAGCTATCCAAAAACTGAGTGACATTAAAGCTGAGTGTGTGCTGAAATAGGCCCAGCAGCCAGAACCTGATATTCAGCAGGTAACAAAGACAGTGAGGAGCAGTCAGTATTGGAGCACTGTAGCCTCAACTTCTCCCTGTATCTATTTCTACAGCAGAATCACAATGGCCATCACTTTGAAGTCTCGCTGGGCTGGTTTTCAGTTTTGTGTTGTTGGCTTTGAGTTCAACCTCAAACACTAAAAGAAAGCTTGCGTGTGTGTCATCATTAGGATAGGAATATGTGTCAGTGTGTAGGGCTGTAAGATTTATATTTATAACTGTAATTATGTGTTAATGCATGAAATGTAGCAAGTAGTGTAACTAGCTGCTTTGTCCAGGGAGTAGTTAACATAATATCACATACATAGACATATATTATCATTCACACTCATGTTTTACACACACTGCTGATTTTGAATGACCAATAATTGTTTTGGACTGTGGAAGAAAGCTAGAGTAAACCACACAGCTATCGCAAAATCATGGAAACTCCACACAAAACAGCCCCAATGCAAAACCTTCTCACTAGAAACAAACCAACCACCAGCTGACCAGTGCACCACCGTGCAGCCCAAAAAATAAAAATAATCTTTATTGTATTTCATTATATATGAAATGTGAAACATTTGAATGCTACAAGTATACTGAAAGTTAAATGTCACCTTCTACACAGTAATCCTTTTCCTACTGACTGTGAAAAGAAGAACAAAGCACAATTTCATTGCTGAGTCATAATAAACAGTTCCATGCCAAAATATTTGTCTCAGATACTGACAGATGAAGTGTCCTGGTGCAGTCAGTGAGTATTATTGGTGAAGGGTCCGATGTGTAGTTTCTCGTGATTTTCAGGCACGTCATAGTCTTATGTAACTTACCATGAAGAAAATATCAAAATATCAGCTCAGCTGGTGCATTTTGGAACTTTCCACTCAAATAAACACACTTAAGATATAATAATTTCGGTTCTCTGTCAACTACACCATACTACTCAGCAGACTGTGCAAATTTTGAAGACGTTTTTGCAGAAAACCGCATCTAACCGCACACTTCTTGCTGATTTCAGTGCATGAACTGTTACCAAACTAAAAATTTATCAACTTAATTTTTGGTATGTGTTTTCATCAGAGAATTAAAAACGAATAATATGATAAGAAATTTTGACCGCACAGTTCTCCCTAATCAAGTTTTACTGACCAGAAATGGTGTTTGGAAAATTTAGCTGTGATTGTCCTGTTCTTTCTCACATTTTGCAAATTACAAATTGTCAAGCCTCTGGCTGAGCAGTGAAGGCCAGCTAGCAACGGCCATCAGTTTGGGAATGGTTGCTTGAGGTTGCAGTACTAAATAAAATTATTTGCAAAAAAGTTGCTGCGCCAAAAACCTCCTTGTGATTGGTTTGGTCACTAGCAGAGCGCTGTGGTCACCCAGTACTACACTCCAACTAAGATGTTTTAATCAGCATGTTTCAAAAGGTTCAACTTGTACTTTGATTTCCTTTTCCAGTTAGCGTCCCATTTTTCACAGCTTCTCTACTGGTCTGCAAATAGTTTGCAAGTGTTAGCAGACAGGTCTGTGTCTTCCACATGCAAACAATGGGAGAGTTCCCCCTAGTGATTGCCAGCAATCTCTAACCAAGACGGTCGAGGAGTACACATTTATCCCAAGCAAGTGCAAAAAGTGTCTAGGCATGTGGGAATGTGGCCTTATACAGAATTTTTTAAATGTAAAAACCATTTAACACAGATAAACACAATGCTGAGATACATTTGATTTCAATGTTTGATAAAAAAAAAAAATAATAATAAAAATCATGCACTTGTGATGAGCATTACCATTATTGTTGAACTGGTCTGACTGTGACAGCGCTCACTCATTCGCCAATTACTTAATCAATGACATACCGTGGATTTTGCTCCTTCTTAGAACAGTGTGACCAAAATTTATGGTACAGACCTTTTTCATTTGATATCATTCAAAATGAACATGAAACATTCATGTTTCATAGTGCTGAAGACTGAAAGCTTTAAAAAACAATGACATAGATCAAAACACTCATAAAGCAAAACCAAAGGAGAAGAGTGAAATAATATAGTTGAAATATGATTTACACAAGACACTTTTCAAATGTTGTGCTCAGTGCCAGTAAAATCATACAGCCAGTGAGGTCCTCCTGGGTTAAATTATTACACAACATGTTGTAAAACTCACAGACAGAAGAAGGAATTCACTTAGTGGGTATATTCATTTCATTATTTATTTTTTTTCTTTTATTTCTTAACCATTTTCTGTAACTTCAAGGTTTTTCTGTCTCCAGCAGCTCTGATGTTGAGCAAGGCACCCCAGCACTGCCAATAATGTGGTCATAGACATTGTGCATGTGTGTGTGTGTGTGTGTTCATAAACAATACGAATTCTCTAGTGAGACCCGTTTCTGTAATGAGACAGATGGGCCCTGCCTGGAGTTAGCTATCAGCATGACCGCAGGCTGTGAGTGTGGGAAAAGGGGAAAAAGAGTGTGAGGTGTTTTCTCCTATTCCTTGCCTGTAGGCTTAATCAAAGAGGAGCCACAGATGTCTTATTGACACCAATTAGTTTCTGTCTCATGGCACACATACATGTGTGCACACGCCCACACAAACACACACACACACACACACACACACACACACAATGATAGATATTTAAAGTGTGGACACATACTTTAAAATATGTGTTTTTTATCTCATAGATTGGATGTGAGTTGAATTTGAGATTATTTGTAGTCTCTTTTTCATAACGTGAGAAGTGCAGTTGATTTGTCTGAGCGCTAACTGCACTCGCAATGCGCAAAACATACCGGTTCGATGGTGCGTGTGCGTGTGTGTGTGTGTGCGTGTGTGTGTGTGTGTGTGTGATAATACCAAGTCTGACAAGACAGAACTGAAGACATCCATTAGCTAATGGATTTCTCCTCTCATTTTTTTTCTCTTTCTTTTATCCCTCTCATCCTCCGTCCATCACTACATCACACTCCGGGTGCACTTAACCCCATCATGAAGAAACACACAGACACACACTCCCTAAATCCTTAGCACTCCTGCTCTCTCACTCTGTTTCCCTACTTCCTTCTTCAGCTGATTTGAAACCGTCATTTACACAGCCTGTACAGGATGACAGTAAGCCGTCCTTTGAGGTTTATTTTTTGTCACAAAATTGTTTAAAAAATCAATTTTACATCAAAAATCTGTTTTACACCAAAAGCAGGACTGTTAGCAGTACACAGAGAAACTTTATTGCCCACAAATGATGATGGTGAAAAGTGCCCGTATGTGTAGAAATAAAAAATTCATGTATGCTTTATTTTTTTCTGAATCTAGACTAAAGAATGATTACCTCCTCTTCACTGTGAATTTACTGATTCACAAGTACTGATTCAAGTGTAGTGAAAAGCCACAGATGTCTTATTGACACCCATTCACTGAAATGCATATTTTAATTTAACTTTGAGGTACTAATCTTCACTTTTGGACAGGGGATAGTTGACAGATGTGGCACCATGAATACACAGACTATTTCTGGCTCGCTTATGTAAAAAACTGAGAAAGGCAGTCAGCTTCAACCTACACATTTCAGACCTGACCAAACTGAATACACTGAGGAGAACCCAGTTCATAACACCAGCCCAGCCTTATCCAAATCCTTGGCTATATCTTGAACAACAAAGTCATATATCTTTGTTAGAACTGCAAATGGTCACGCGAGCCACTCGGGTGACAAAAAGGTGAGAATTGCAACAAATACCCAGAGGACATGAGGCAGTTTATGAAGATAAAGATGAAGAAATTACATATTAACAGGGCTTATTTACAATAACTCTCTCTAACCTAATGGATGGTTAATTTTATTGTATTGCAGTACAAAAGTGAATAAATTATTTACAATTGCATTTGCATTTCTGAAACCTTCTATTTGAAATTCCTGTTTGAAGACCATGTTGTTCTCTCACATTCAGCATCACTGGGTGATGGAAACTGATAGTCCACATGAAATCATCAGTGCTTAAGTTTTTTTATATGGCTAGTGCAGTACTTTAATAATGACTAATACAATATTGTTGGGAAGATGCTAGATGCGTTTTAAGTAAATATAAGATAAATGAATACTGACTGGGCTGTAATTGGTTGAGTTTTTTTGTTTGTCTGTCTGATTGTTAACAGTCTCGCGTCCACAGATATCATTTTCAGATTTTGTGTGATGTTAGATATTAATAACAGTTTGAGCTGATTTAATTTTGAACAAAATCAGGTCAAGGTCAAACCAAATGTGAAAATCAGTAAAAACTCAGTAAAAACTATATTACCGACAACAAGCATTTAACCTTGACCTTCATTGTTATCATCTAAGGTCAAAGTTCACCTTGAAAAAAACATTTAAGAAACCATATCGAGTGATATATCATATGAAAGGGCATGGACAGAGCTGTGGAACAGTACTGTATATAATGCTTCAAGGTCATAGGTCAACGATCAGGCTCATATGAATTGGATCATTTTCAAACTTTAAAGGAATATATTAGTCACTATTAGGCATTTTCTTTGTTTGAGCTCCTTAAAACATTATTTTTTCAATAAAACATAATATGACTTCACAAAATGACAAAAAGATTAAATATACTGCACTAGATTTCCACATTACCAATGCTGACATCAGGATAGGACATCAAAGTTGTAGTATAGCTTTTGCCCTTCGGGGGGAATTGTGCTTTCTGAGTGCTCTTGTTAACGCTCCTTTTTCCTTCAGCTCGTCGTATGTTATGATTCTGGTCTTGCCCACAGGTTGGGGGACCAACAAGAGACAAGCAAGCAGAACCCAGAGATGGGGTGCTCATAGGTTTGAGGTGGTCCAGGTTACAAAAAACAGCTACATCAAATCACAGCTGTCCATAGGCTCTTCCCATGACCAGCACGCAACAAAGCTAGTCCGTTTAGAGGTTTTGATCATGATCTTCCCTAAGAAATGCAAGTTTGTTAAAGAAAATCGAATTGTGCAAGCTATTTTTTCATGATAGCCGAGGTTCCTCTGAAAGTATGAACCTTCTAGTAGTACATGTACATGTTTAGTAGTATATTTATTGTTTTTAAACTTCTTTTTTTAAACAAACAAAAGATTTTCTCAGATCTGGGATAAATTAAGCAGTTCTTATCTTTATTTCAATAACATACAAGTCAAGAAAGAGGAGAGGTATGGAGCAGATGATGAATAGCAGATGAAGAAGAGAAGAGAAGGTACTGGAAGGAAGGGTGATTAGTAATGGATTCGATTCAGATAGAAAGGCGATGTTGTTGTATGTTTTAGCAATGCCGACCAGAAGAACAATGAAACATCAGTGTGTGTTAATGGTTTGTCGTGTGCATTTGAATGATGGATGCTAAAGCTAAGTACAGGTGATGGCACTCCTCACTGATGCCACTCCAAAACCACTTGTAACACACAGTTTCACACTTAATGAAACACACACACACAGACACACATACACACACACTTATACCCACTCACTTAAGTGGAGGGTTTGAAATTGAGCTGGGACTTGAAACGAATACTCAAAACAATTATCTTTCTCTCCTGCGCCTAGTACTCCATTTCCTGTGAATATATTCACATTTGCCTCTTTTATCTATTCCCGCTCTTGCCTCCTTCTCATCACTGACACATTTTCACCTCCCTCTTCTCTCCTCCCTCACAGGCATTAGAATCTCTCCCTTGAGCTTTGGACAAAATGTGACAGTACAGCAACCATAACTTGCGAAGACTGATTTATGGCTTCAGATGTCTCTGATATGATGTCCAGACTGCGGCAAAATGTGAATTACTATATTTTGTAATTGTGATGTAAAGAAGAGGAAACGATTTTCTTAATCCTTATTCTTCATTCAGTTCTCACCATGGACTCCAAACCTGTGAAGATGAAGACACAGGCAGCAGTCCTCGAAGCTGTGAGGTGCAGTTTTGGCGGATCAGACTTGTTTTTCCAGCACATGTCACAGGTGTTCAATAAGTCAGGTGAAGGTGGAAGTGAGGTCAGCGTCTGTGAAATCTTTATTACGTATTTCAAGCCATTTCTGAGCAGGCCATTGTGCATCATCCAACAGAATTTCCTCTCGGATTTATAAAGTATTCTGATTCTGATTGTTAGATCGGCCCACTCTCTCTGATCAGCTCCCATTCTTATAGGCTTCATACGAACACAATATGTATATATGTTTACATGTGCAGTACACTACTATGCAAGTTCTTGAGCCACCATAAATATTTTGCTGGGGAAACTGGAAATAGAGGCAGTGATTTATTGAAATGGAAATACAATATATAAGGCAAAAACAGATTTTGTACAATTCTAACCCGCTTGAAAGTCAATATTTGGTATTACCACCTTTATTCTTGAACACACCTTGAATTCTCTTAGGCAACCTTTCTCGTAATGTCTTTAAGTAGTCTTCAGAGAGTTCTGGGGGCTATTTGAAGGACTTTCAAAGCTCTTTCTTGGATGTTAGGTGCCTTTTGTTTTGTCAGAAGTTTCATATTTGGATTTTGTTCTTGTGTAATTTGGCAAACCTCAGCCTTTTTTCCCTCTTTCCTTTCCTTAAAAAATGGTTTCTTAACGGCCACCCTTCCACTGAAACCATTTCTGATGTAGCTTCAGTGACGTCTCATCAGAAATGGATCAATTGAAGGGCCAGATGCATCTCTCAAGTTTTGTGTCAGGGTCAGGTCTTTATTGGATTTCTTCCTGTTTCCTAAGCATCTGACTTTAAGGTACTGTTCATCTCCTGTAGGTAGTTTTTAGGCCTGCCACTTCTGCTTTTGTCCTCCAGTTTCCTTTAAGTTCTTTGGGAAACAGCGTGTCTGTTACATGTAGACACAACACAGGTTCATTCCGTGAATGAGGTGCTCTTTTTTGTGCTTTAATGATTCATGGGTCAAGTGTGGCTGATTGACTTAACAAAAAAAACCCCAAAACATTCCTCTGAAAATGATCAGAAAGACTGGATTAAAAATGAGTGAAAAAACAGCCAATGTCGAAATAGAAACTTTGGTTCAAGACCACTTTATAAATGACAAGAAAGTCAGTCTCCTTGAAAGTAAAATATATGGCTCAAGACTCTGGCACAGTACTGTATTTACAACTTTACAAATATGAATTATCAGTTAATAGTTTATAGATTTGAAAACTCGCCTTGCTTGCAGATGAAAGTATTAAGTTTTAAAGACATCTACTTTTTAAATTCAATCTATGGAAAAAATAATTTTTGGGCTGCTTTTGTATTTTTTAGAACTGCTGCATCATCACTTTGTGTGAAGTGATATCATCACCCGCTTTCAGAAAGTTGAGATGAGCTGATCCCTAAAACTGTGTGGAAATGGACGAGGATGAGTAAGGATGAGTTCACTGTATTAATCACCATAAAAGCAAGAAAATTCTTTTAGTTTTTAATGGTGATGACTCTGTCTGTGTGTGTGTGTGTGTGTGTGTGTGTGTGTGTGTGTGTGTGTGTGTGTGTGTGTGTGTTGGTCACTCTACAATGACATCATCT
>VUQG01020551.1:22552-60376 GCA_015106755.1 Etia nguti | reverse complement strand
AAACACACACACACACACACACACACACACACACACACACACACACACACACACACACACACACACACATAAGGGAACATTTATAGTTTGGTTTGATTAACAGCTAGCTGGCCTGACTTTTCTTTCTGGATCAGCCACAGTGTTAGGCATTAAAAACTCATAATTTGTTATTAACACCCCACCAGATCTGTGTGTGTGTGTGTGTGCATGTGCGAGTGTGTGTGTCTATGTGTATCTGTCCTCCTCTGCCCATCAATCCACTCCCAAATGACATCAGAAGACTGAGAAGTGAAAGCGCTGTGCATGACTGACAGAGACCAGGACAAGAGGAAACTGAGTGTATGTGTGTGCGCGCGCACTTTTACCTCGCATCCTCTGAATGCCGTAATGACATAATCATTTCTGGCCGAACAGAGCTGGTGAAGACAGAAGACATAGACACTGCACACACATACTGTTACACACCACACATGCACACACACACAAACTGAAAGTGAGATCCACCCTGCCTGACTGTGGCCTGATTTCCAAACATTGCATCAATTTCCCAGAAATATGACAACAGAAACCTGAGAGGCCAGAGAAAGTCTGTCACTGACCTAAACTGCTCCACACAGTGAGGAATTCCCACTCAGTGAGCTAGAAACTCATTTTAAACTAATGTTTTACTTTATTAATGCACAACACAAACCACAGCCTCCTAACAACGACACCTATAACAGACTGTAACCAATAATTTCAGCAGTTCATTTCTTATTATTTCATATTTCTGGTTTGTTACAAAGTCTGTTTTGTTTTCATGCTTTTGGTCACTGTTTTTACCAGTGGTGGAAACTACCATGTAATCAAGTACTGCTCATCCCGCTGTAGGTTCTTACTTCATTTCTGAAAGTAATTTTGTGCATTTTACTGGAAATCTTTTTATGACACTATCACCGTTTAGGCTGGTTGCCTATAAATCTTTTTGTCATTGCTGCCACCAGACTGGAATTTTCCCATGATTAATCAGATCTGATTTACAGCAAAAAGGAAGTACGTCACTACCAAGCACCACTTGGTATTTGACTAACACTAGAGATTCAGTTTTAGTGTTTATTTTCAGTGTTTGTTTTAGTCCTTTTAAGTATTTGGTATGGTGGGCATATGCCGAAGGTAAGATTCAGGAAAATCAGCAAAGATATTAAAATAAAAACAGACATTTTTTGAAAGCAACTGACTCGCAGTCTTATAGACATCCAGAGTCTCATTAAACACCCCTACATCAGCAGCCTTATCAGGTAAACTGTGATAACAATTTTTTTTATCACATTTATTATGACTGAAATTAGGGATACCTGCAGATAAATGAACACCTTAACAAAACGCAGCCATTTCAAAGAATAGGAGCCGCTTTATCAGAAGAAGCAGCAAAGTAGAAGATGAGTGGCAGAAGACGAAGTGAAGGTTACCCTGAGACAAGCTTTCACACAATGGAGAGAGCTTAGAAAGTTAAGGAGCTTCAAAACAGACAGACAGCCATTATTCCTACTGATCAGTAACAAAGCTTGGCTATTAACTGAGTAGTGTTCTATGACTGTAGCGTACTATTGAAATGTGTCATTAGATTTTAAATATGCCTTTTTAGGATTTTGCACGGCATTAGCCGTGTTGCTAACCATCAACAGCTACCTGTAGCAAGTCAAAAATTAGCTAATGTCTGAAAATTAACAAGAAAACAACCACAGACAAAAACGGAGCTGTGGATTCTGTTTCCAGAAGTAAAAATGAAAATAAAAATCTGCCTGTTAGCATTAGGTATGCCTAACAAGTATCATCTATAGATGGATTGCTAGTAATATCAAAGAACATGCTCACGGATGCTCTTTCCACCTTTATGAAATAAGGAGCGCTAAAATCTAGCATGTAAAAAGAAGTAGATATGATCATGAAAGACAAGTTATTTTTTATGTGTTCATCACTCTGTGTGCTGTGTTGATAATGCTTATTAGGTTGCACAACACATCTTTGTGACAGCGTCGCTTAGAATCTTTAGAGAAACAAAAGTTATCTGTTGTAGGTTTAATCAATCTTAAGATCAATATTTTTGTTACTATGTAAAAAAAAAACAACATTTTACTACATGGCATATGTTACAACTTTATAAAAAAATTTAAAAAAAGAGTGACATCTGAGAAATTTTTAAATGGAAGAAAAAACAAAACAACAAACAAGCATCTTAACCACAGGACAGGTAGTTAGCAACTGTCAAAACAATCAAACTCACTTTTTCTGGGGGTAAAGCAAAAGTGATTGTATCAAAATGTCAACCCAAAGACAAAATTCATTACAACTGGCATTCTAGCAAGTAGGTTTCTGGGTTAAATCTGCTGGGCGGATGGGGCCCTTCTGTACAGAGTTTGCATGTTCCTTTGGGTACACCCACTACTTTGGGTCGGCCCCACGCTGCAAAGATATGCATGTTTGGTAAATTGGTGAGTCTAAATTGGCCGTGGATGTGAGGCAGATAAAGTGCATAGAATAAAGACTTGTGCTTTAGGTGGTCGGTAAGATTAGAAAAGCACTTTATTCAGTAATTTTCACTTCCTTTCCATTCTAATGATGCCAATTCTCCACATCTTAGCAGTTACTGTAACTTGTAAGTTAAATTGCATTGATGAGAATAATTCTGGCTAAAACTGAGAAAACAAGAAAGTTACAATATGCTAAATAATCCGTTAAATTACTAGTTTAAAAGTTCAAAAAGAGTACATATTATTTTACTTTGCTGCAGTTGCTGGTTAACAAAAATAGATAAACAATCAAAACCCTGGTCACAGAATAAAAGGCAGATGTGAATGTAATCTGCATGTTAGAAAAAACATGCTGCGGCCTGCTCGTCTCCCATAAATAGAATAGACTGGGGTCTATTTAGAAAAACTTTCATTTTTGCAACACAATAGTCTGAGGTCTACCACACATCACCACCACTGAGGAGCACGAGGTACAGAAAGACAAACTACGAGAGCAGAGTAACACAGAGACTAAATAAAATCAAATCTGGCGAAGATAGAAGGGTCATATGCCTCCTGGACTTGTGGGGGTCCCTGAAGTCTTACATTGTTTTTCTCCTGTGGTTGCAGCCTCAGCATCAGGTTCTGGTTTGGGTTAGGTCTGATATGTTACTCTACTGAAAACATTGGCATTGCAGTGGGACAGCCTGAGAATGCGGCGGGGAAAGCACAGGAAAAATGAGCAGAGAAATGTCTGTTTGTTTGTTGCGGGGGAAGAAAAAGGAGCGCGAAACCGTGAGTTCATCTTAGGAGAAAGTTGTGTGTTTCATTTACTTCGAGTGCGCATTCTTTCTCTTTGAGTGGATTTACATCTGTGAGCCTCGCTCGTACAGAGTTTGTGTCTGAGTATCCAGCTAGAAAGAGGGCAGATCTTTGCTCCACCCTGCAGTGTGATTGGTGGTCGGCTGTCTCTGCTGATGGATTGATGGAGGCTGCTCTCCTGTGGTTGGTTGAAGGGTTAATTCATCATTCACCTGTCCAGGTGCAGTGCAGACATTTACAATCATCTCACAACTTAATGCACATGCTCTCCTTTTATCTTCCCTTTTTTAAATCTCAACCCCTTCAGGCTGTCTTTCTTTGCTGAGGCAGAAAATTTTAAAATGACTCAAACTGGTGTTTTTGTATCTTTACATGTCAAAATAAGGATTTTAAATCAGGTAATCGGAATACTATAATAATCTGTCTTCAGGTCTAGCAGGAAGAAATACTGACTCTTTGCAACCTCTGAGTGGCCTCACACCAGCAGACTTTTCAGGTTTTATACACATTCCTGGAGCCCAATCAAAATATACTGGAATTGTATTTATTTTGGAGGTGATATAGGGTTCTGCTTGCTGACTATGGCTATTCTCTCTCGAAGATTGCTTGTTTGTATCACATATTACTCCAGTAATTGTGTGTTTTCTGCACAACCAAGCATGCCATTCATTTGTTTTCAAACTAATATTAACCTATGCTTTAAACAGAGTATGTCAAATATTATCGATCTCCCTTCCAAGAAGGGACATTGAGCTGTATCTGTAATGAAATATACTATGCAAATAAAACTGAACTGTGCACATGCTGTACATATTTTGTGGCCATGTAAGTCGAGTGTGGTAGTATGGCTGCCGGCAGACAGCCACACTAAAAATACTCACGGTACTGCAAAAGGGTTTCGGGCAGTATTTCTACATGATGCTCTCTGGCAGATCATATAAAATAATTGCCTTCTTATGCCATTCTGTGGGGGGAAAGTTTCAACACACACAGTTCGTGCAGCAACTGGATGTCAGCGCTCACTATCGCACACGTTGCTGTGCTCGATCAGCTTTTCAAGGTGTTTCTTTGGCCTCCCTTGGATTCCAGCATTTCTGATCAGCACCTGCAGTGAACTGTGATTGTCTGGCACCTCTGTTAGGGTTGATGTGCGTGCTGAAATGGAAGTGCGTGTTCCAGAGGTGAATTTTTTCCCATCTGGATAGTTGGAAATGTAATTCCTCACTGACTGGCAGCACTGTGTTTGATTGCAACATGAACAAATTTTTAATGCATTGCTGCCATGTTTACAAAAACTGAGAAAAAGCTAAGCTCAGCTTATGTTTTAGATTTAATACCAACAGACTTTAATTCTATCGTAAAAACACACAAATCACAAGCAGACCTACAACATGCCTTCCTCCCCTATTTGTGCAGGAGATTTGTCCACTTCAGAATAAGTTGTAGTAGAGTGTATTGAATACACTGGTAGCTGTGCTGATGGGGGTACAGAGGAAAGTACCTACCACACTCACTGTGAGGGTGGTAGTCCCACTTTCTGTGAACCATGTGGAAGCTATTGCACAGTAATCTGTCGTAATTGTGTTGTATTTCAGAGAGAGCTGGACTGCATTACCTACTTCATTACCAGTTTGTGTGTGTGTGCATGTTTGTGTGTGTGTGTGTGTGTGTGTGTGTGTTGTTAGAAAGAAACAAGTAAGGAAAGAAAAGATAAACAGACAGAGAAGATTTTTTTTTTTTAAATGATTGTTGTTCATTATGAAATGCTATTCATATTTGGCCATTATATTCCATTCTAACAAAACATTTGTTTAAAACTAAAACCTCAGGGCAGGACACACTCACATGCACACACAAACCCATACACCATTACACATATAGACTGCATAATTATACATAATGGAATGAGGGCTGCTAGCACTCTCAACGTAAGTCTAGCGTGCACGTAGACCCGACTCTGTGTAGTTTACCTGTAAATAATCTGAAATAAGCCATGTAATTTGGCTGAACTGATATCTCCAAAGAAAAGTGGTGCATTATGAGTCTAGTGAGCCAGTCAAGTTCTACAAATATGCAGCTTACAACATGTCTTAGGTCACAGAGCAGGATATGTCAATCAATTAGGTATAGCTTGCAATAACGTCCAACATGATTAATATTAAGGGAAATATGCATATCTGTTTTCTTGCTGAAAGCTTAATGAGAAACTGACTAGACTTGTGATACATCCATACATCCATTTTCTGTCAGTTATCCAGGTTCGGGCTGTGGGGGAAGCAGTTTAAGCAAAGAAGGCCTGACATCCCTCTTAGTAAGCCAACCCCCCCCAAGTTCTTCTGGGCGGGCACATTGAAGCGTTCCCAAGCCAGTCTAGTGATGTAATCTCTCCACTTGTCCTGGACCTACCCCAGGGCCTCCTCAAGAGTTGGACATGCAAGAAACACCTCACTTCAGAAGCACCCAGGAGGCATCCTGGTAGCCAAACCATGTCAATTGTCTTCTTTCAATGTGGAGAAGTAGTGGTGCTACTCTGAGATCTTCCTGAATGACCAAGCTCATCACCTTACCTCTAAGGGAGAGTCCAGTCACCCTTTGGAGGAAGCTCATTTCGGACACTTGTATTTGTGATTTCAATCTTTTGGTCACTACCCAGAGCTCATAGCCATAGGTAAGGGCAGAAACCCAGATTGACCGGTAAATCAATAGCTTCACTTTTAAACTCAGTTCTCTCTATAACACAACAGACTTATACAGCATCTACATCACTGCAAACACTACACCAATCAATCTCATCAATCAGACTCAATCCTAACCCATGCCTGAGGTCATTGTTTAATGAAGCCAAGAAAAGGAGATCCAAAACACACCAAACCCAACACCCTCCACCCATTGGCTGTGCCTAAAAATTATAACTGTAAGAGTTATGAACAAAATCTGTGACAAAGGGCGGTCCAGGCGGAGTTCAACTCTTACTGGGAATGAGTCCAACTTGTTGCTGTTCACAAAAACACACGTAGACTGGTTGGGCAAGACATTCAGGCATTCACATTGCATCACAAATACTAAGCTAAATATTGAGCATGCAACAATTATAGCAGTTTAGCATGAAGACAGCAAGCATGGGAAAAGAGCTTTACAGCCACCAATGTAAAACAGTTGTAGATGGAAATTAGCTAGTAGCTAAATCTGGCAACAATGCATCTTTTCTCTTATGAAATTAATGTTTTCTTTTGTTTGTACATTGTACAAAGTTCACCTTCCTGATGGTTTCTATATGTGAAAGACTCTCTTCGAAGCTGTAAAAAAGACTTAACCATGGATAAAATAAACACAAACTCCAGGAAGTTGTTGTACAAAGAGGTCTCTCTTCAGGTTTTTCTGCAAGAATGGGCTTTGTTAAAACTCAGTAACATTCATGGAAAGGTGTGTTTTGAGCCAAAGCAGAACATTTCCCTAAACCTTGCAAAACTGTGACTTAAAATTGAAAATGATGATAAAACCCCAACATCAACCACCAGCGCAAAACTATCACGGTAACTGTATTTATCACCAAGCGCAATAAATATTCCCTTACAGTGATGTGGCAAATATCTCCCTGACAGCTATCCATGTGTTCCTTGTACAGTTTAAAAAGAAATGGTGATAAGAAGCCAGATTTGGAAAAAAACAAAACAAAACAAAAAAAACAACAAATACATCAAATTATCCAACTCATCAGTACACAAAAATTAAAAAGAGTCAAAATAAATAGAATTGTATATATTATAGCAACTAAAAGACTCTAATATGGCCAAATGGTGTTAAACACAAAGCTCTGTGAAAGAATGGGTAGTAGAAATATTGTCAAGTTGGGGGTTAATTTCTCCTGTTTAAACAGAACTTCATCTCATAAGTTTAAAGCTCTTTTTCATGGCCATTACATTGCAAAGCAAAAATAACACAAAATATGTTTCTAATCATTTGTGGGACAAAGTGGTGCAGTAATAAGAAGTCAGGTCCAATGGCTGTGGTGCAGATTAAAACAGGCAGACACTTACTGCTCTGAGATGAGAACTCCTGAGTGAATGTGGAGTGGAGCCTCCTAGTGGCATCACTCACTGAACTGCTCACCAGTCAGCCATCTCAGTGCAGCACAGTGATTGATATGCTGAGTTACTGGCTGCATACTCACCATGATCTATCCTCTGGAAAGAGCAGACAGTAGAGACAGAGGAGGGAAAGATGGAGATGTAAACATCAAGACAGAATCGAAGCCAGAGAAAAGAAGGTACTCAGGAAAACATCCAGTCTCTCAGCACCCTGCAAAGAGAGATAAATAGGAAGGGAGGTCTGATACATGAGCTGATGAATGATTGAGTTAATACCTCCTTCAATAGCCTTCCCATCACCTTCCTCTTCTACACACATCTTCACTCCGTCTGTTTATTTATTTACTCCAGCAGAGCAGCGTGGGACCAGAGAGGAAAGGTGATGAATGGAATGGAAAGTTGGCATTTGGACTCAGTCTGTATGAGTTTGAGTTTGAGTTTGAGTTTGTGTGTGTGTGTGTGTGTGTGTGTGTGTGTGTGTGTGTGTGTGTGTGTGTGTGTGTGTGTGTGTGTGTGTGTGTGTGTGTGTGCACGCACGTTTGTGTTTGGACTCTCTTTGATAGTGGTGGTATAAGCAGTTCCCTCTTTTAACATGTTAGCATCTGTGCCCTGTGTGTGTGTGTGTGCGCGCGAATGTGCAAAGCTTTGATGTCTCATGCTCTCTTTCCTTATCTCCCTCTCTCTCTTCAAACCGTGTGTGTGTGTGTGTTTGCTTTTGTATACATGTGTTGTAGAGCTCATTTGTGAATAATGAAGCATAGACAGCGAGAGCTGGGTAGTTTGATATAGCCCTTTAGGAATGATAGAACAGAAGTTGAGAGAAAAAGAAAAACAGTGAAAAAGAAAGAAGAGTTGAAAGATAAAAGCAAGTGATTAAATTCCCAGGGAGCTAGCCTTTTAGCGTAATAGCTTTGTCACATTGGCAGAGGATATCTGGTTGCTTCACAGACTATATTGCCTGTATTGCTGTGTGTGTGTGTGTGTTTTGACATGTGCACATATATTTGAAAGGGCTGTATGTTGTACCAGCGACCTGTGCTTGAACTGGAATAAATAAGCTGGCTACATTAGGAAGACACAGTTGTAGTGTTCACTTTAGATAACATATTCTGGTGTGTTTGCGTCACGTTTCTTGCTTCATGTTGTTTTGTTTAAAGACATTCTTCTGGAGCAATGAGTGAGAAGTTGATTTTAAATACCGAAGTAATAATAAAAGTATGATATTTCTGTGTTCTGCCATCTTTCACTCATCATGAAGTTCACATTTGTGACTTTGGAGATAATAATTCAACTGATTTTAGATGAATTGCAATGAAATTTGCTTCACAAGTGCAACTAGACAAATTGATTGAAGGATGAAGAATTTAAGTACAGTCAAGTTAAACTGCTAAACATGGACACGTTAGCATGTTGATGTAAACATTTAGTGTTAAAGCATGGCTGTGTCTTTGTACTAAATTAGATCTCCTTCAGCACCACAGCTAGACTCTAAAGTTTAAACAAAGTAGAAAAGTAAAGTAAAATGTATTCAAAGTTTGTCTGTGAAGTGGTTGTTGTTATACTGACGAATACCACTATAGGGAATCTCATAAGTCTTGGCAAGACTTTTCTGATCTTCTGTTGTCCAATTTTATTGAGCCTGTGTGAATCGTAGCCTCAGTTTCCTGTTCTTTAGTGTCAGAAGTGACACCTGCTGTGGTCTTCTGCTGCTGTAACCCATCTGCTTCAAGGTTTGGCATGTTGGCGGTAACAAGCACTTGAACAGGTATACCTAATAAAGTGGCTGGTGGGTGTATGGAGTGACTGTTAAGCAGACGCTGAAAAAATAAAAAAGCAAATCTAAGAAACTGTGTGTCCCACACTACAGAGTGAGTGTATGTTTCAGCATCTCACAGACCAGGCAACAATGAGATACATAAAAGCAATGTTCATTAGCGTATATGTAGGTGTCGGTGTGTGTGATGTGCACATCTTTGAATGCCTTTTCATGCGTGCATACTCTGCAGCCAGCTTTGCTACTCTGGCTACTTTGTGTCTGATGGCATTGCGGATGACATGGGTTTGAAGCCGTATGTAGTCTGTCAATGCAAGCTGGTGAGCTGGCACAGTGTGAATATGACTAATAGCTTAGTGTATAATAGAGTCAGAGAGCGCAAGATCTAGAAAACTATCAAATTTCAACCACAATTGCGAGGCACAAATTTTGTATCTCATTGTCACAGGCTTCTGTGTGTGTGTGCGTGTGTTTGTGTATTTCAGAAGCATAGAGGGTGTAAGGACCGTGCATCTGTGCGTCTCGAAATTATCTATGTGCCTTTTGTGTGTTTTTGCAAGTACATGTTTCTTACTGTGTGGCACCTCTATGTATGATTGGATACGTGCGTTCATGAGAGAGTCGAAGTGAGCTGTCTGTCTGTATTTTTTATTCTAAATGATTCTGCTGCCCGCTCTGCTGCCTATCTCGTATTGGTTCTGCACTGAAGGTTGAATCTGTGTGTGTGTGCATGTGCTGGAGCAAGTGTGCGGGTGTCGGTCCCATGCTGTGAGGCTGCTTGCTCTGCACACAGCTCTGTGTATGTGTGCTCCTCTGCTCTGTTTAGATTGGTTTTCTGTGTGCTCTTCTTGCTCGGTCCGTGTGTATATGCGCGCACGAATGCTCTCGCGGTGGCTTTTGTGTGCGTACTTGTGGGCGCAGTTGCGATATGCGCAATTCCGAGGGTGCGTGCACGCTCATGTGTGTGTGTGCCTTTTTAGTGTGTGTGTCTGTGTGTTTTGGTGCCCCCCTCCCTCCTTCTTTCTCTCTGTTTCCCTTCCTCTCCTTCCAGAATAGTGGGGCCATCAATCAGAGGCAAGGGGGATAGAGGAAGGGAGTGAGGGGTGGAGGAGGCGAAGTGGAGGAAAGGAGCTGGCTCGGTGCCAGGGAAGAGGAGCTGGCACGCTGCCCAGAGGAGAGAGAGAGGGAGAGAGAGGGGAAAAAAAACCAAGACTGAGCAAGAAGAGAAAATAGGAGGGTAGAGGGAGACTCTGGGAGAGAGAAACAGGGCAGAGAGATGGAGCAAGAAGGGGAAAGAAATGAGAGAGAATAAGAAGAAGGGCAGAGAGAGAGCAAAAGAGCAGGGCCAAGTGCACCAAGGGAAAACAGAGGGAGAGAGCAGGAGAGACACTGTGGAAGTGGGGAAAAATGAGCCAGCAGAATAGATAAAAAAGAAGGCTGATTGCTTGGAGAAAAAGAGGAAACAGGGGGAGGAGGCGGGGGGTGCTGAAAGAGAGGAAGTGGGAATGGTTGTTCTCACCGAACAGCGCTGTCTCTGCCACCCCAATCAGTGGGTGATTAGTACGTCATTGGCTACAAATATTTACCTTAAACTGTTCGAGGAGGGGTGGGCGGCCCAATTAGAAAGCAGGGGACGGAGATAAACTGCAGGACTGTGTTTGTGTGTGTGATATGTACATGCTGTGTGACTCCTGAAAGGTTATTCTGAAGCCTTGTGTACAAAGAGAAGGGCTGGGAGGCACTAAGATGTAGTGTAACTGTGTCCATCGTATGTTTGTCTTTAAAGAAAAACACCCTCAAAAGTCACCACACTCCACAGCTGCTCGTGATGATGCAAAACGATGATGTGAAAATGTGTTTAGTATTACATAACATTATTTTAAAAAAGAGAAAATTCTCAACATTTATAAACTGGATCTTCTACTTTATTAATTACTGGTTTCTGTTATCTTGTGTTGGAAGTAGAGAGTGTATTTGATTGGATGATTATGAGTCCACTCGCAAAACGCATACGTGTGCAAAAACTTGCACAGATGTATATGATTCTTTTAGAACAACTTTAGTGCCGTGAACACAGTAAGATGAGCTTTTATTGTGATTCACAAATACTATGAGCCACCACTCGTATAAATTACAAAGGTCAGAGGCTCATTACTCTTTCTGTCACCACAAAACGGGTTTGTAAAACCTTTTTATATCGATGTGAAAATGACTGGATATTCTGTTTTCAGTAGCATCATCTGCCACGCTCACTGTGGAATGCTTTCAATTTAAAGTTGCCCGTTGCCTTTGGTGCTTAACTTTTACTCTTCCTTTTTCCAACCAGCAACTATTCCAGCAACAAGCAAGAGGGGGAGCAAAGAACAGAAATGGAGTAGGAGCTAAGAGAGGTGGCAGAGATTTTTGTTAGGAGCAATTAGAGCAAGTAGAGGGGGTATCACTCACACACTTATGCACACATACACACACATACACACACAGACACACAAAGCTGGCTTGCTCAGCCATAGTGGGACTCGGAGACTGGCACAGCTGGCAGTGCCAGAGCACACTGGGCACCATCTTCCTCTTCCCGTGCCAATCTCAACCCATGCTCATCACATTCAAATTCACCAAGCTTTATTGGCAAGACGAACGCGGTCAGTGTTGCTCGCTGTCATGCTGAGAGACCAAATTGAATGCTGATCTTTCACAGGGAAGTGGCTTCCCCATTGTTCCAGTTCAAGTTTACTTTAATGTCAAAAGTGAAAATGTGTGCTGGGAAAAGTGGGACTTTTAGTTCAGCCTTCATTTGAGTTTCACTGCATTTAGTCTTCATCACTTTGTCAAGCCTGTCGATATGTTGCAGCTACACAGGATGAAAAAAACACAAGATGCCTCGTCATTCTAAGAAAACATCTGCGAGCAGATCGTACTCCACTAACACGACCTCCCTACGAAACAAACTTTGGCTTTGTCAGAGCAAAGCCAAACTCTTGCACTTTTATTTTTTTTAAGAAAATTGCATAGGCAGATGCACCATCATTCTGCAGTTGCTTATTTTGTGAGTGTTATAATTTTCTTTTTAGAGTACGCACAGCCTCATCTACCCACCTGTCTGGACTATTTCTACTTCAGTTAGTCATTTTCAGCATTTTCCAGAATGCATTTTGACAGCCTTCATAGAACAGACAGGAACGTGTTGCGTTTATGCTGTGGGTTAAACATGTGGGTGGAGGGAGAGCAGCAGATAGCAATTGCAAAGTAAGTGCGGGAGAATGAGGTTTTTTTTACAGTCAAACTCTAAGAATTACGCCTCTAACTCAAAGCGTCACTCTTGCCTCTGCATTATGGTCCACTGAGCCGTACGCTGGTGTGGAAACTGTCCCTGCTGCCTGTTTTTGGATTTCCTCCTGACTGACAGCTGATTGTAGGTCCAAAATGTTGGGTCAAGGAATGGTTTATTGCTGTGAATCCAGTGACTTTTAGTCTGTATGTCTGACTTGCATTCAGGCTTTTAATCATGATGTCAAACCATGTGCTGCTGGCCACTATTAAATTTTGTCTTTTCCTTGGCTTGTAGGAAATCTTGAGGAAATATATGGCATCACATTATTAAGAAATGCAGAGAGGACGTATTCTTGATTGCATTTATGTTAACAGTCATAGTAGAACTTTACAAAGAGGCTGTACATTCTTATATGGTATGATTTCCCTCCAGGTGAACATTTTTTGGCAACTTTTTCTTAGAAGTTTCAAGTCCTGCTAACAGAGAAATATCAGCTCAACACATCTGTCTTTTTTATAGAGTAAACTCTTCACTTCTGCTGAATTGCAGAGATGTCATCGTGCTGGATGTCATGTTGCTGACGGTCTTTGATGTGACTTAGTACAGTGTGCTGTGTCTAGGGTACTGACATTTTTTTTCAGTGTCTTTTTTTAGTGGTTTTACATAGATCTTTGTGTATTTTACAATATGCGGTATATAATCGATACAGAATATACCTGCATAAGCCTGGTAATTGCATAGTTGATTTAGATTTGAGAGGATTGCATCCTAGGTGCGCTTCTGCTGAGTGAGCTTGTCTGTTACATGAAGACACCGTCATACATGGAGCATGTGCGTTTTGATGCCTCTGGCTCTAACAGTCCTCTGGAACAGGCTGTCTTTGTCCCAGAATTCATTCCTTCTTCTTCTTCCTCGTCTTCATTGCTTTCAATTTCCCTTCCTCTATCTGTCTGTTTATTCTGGAGACTGTTTTGGTAAATTTTTGCCCTTGTGATTGAAAAGCTATTCCCTCACCTATATTTTATCTCTGTTTCATCTGAAGCTTTTTTCTCTGTCTCGCTGTCTGACTCCATGCCAGCTGGCAGGGTATCTGCCCTCAGGTGTTTATTGACCAGTCCCCCGCTTTCCTTTGTATCTATCCATCCATTCATCCCTCCATCCAGCCAGTCTTTGCCAGTCCTCCCCGGTGGCTGTGCTTTGGTTGGACAGCAGAACGAGAGTGTGCTGTGTTGTTTCTGAGACCTGGCCCGGCTCAGGCTGCTTCAGCAAGCTCGCTTTCGCTCAGTTGTGAAACTCATTAGGTATTGGTTCTTGTGCTTATAATACCTACTGTCTCTCAGGCATAACATGGAGTTTGTTTGTTTGTGATTTTCTCTTTAACTTTTGTTATTTATCTTTCCAGTAACGTTTGTTTGTATGTCGTAAAATCAAAGTTATGGGGACAGTAAATAAGAGTGGCTTCATGGACCAACCATGTTCAGGTCCGTCCTTTCAGCTTGTGTTGGGTTAATGGACATATGGTTAAACATCAGTATTGTCAGATTGGTTTCTTAACTGGCCAAAACTGAACCAGGTCATCTGAATTGATCTGATGGCTGAGCACAACCTGTTTCGTGATAAGCGGCAATCTGGCATAGTTGCAAAGATAATTAATGGAGGAGAACACTGAACACTGAAGTGCGCTGAACTATACCCTGTATAAACAGTGTTATACCATTAGCAAAAAATCAGTGAGAAGTGGTAGTGAACCATCTCACAAATTACAATGAGACAGTTACTCCTCAAACATGTGTCCACTTAGAGCAATTTGTGGATCAAACTGTTCACAGAGTGTGATCTTTTTTAATAGATAAAAACTTGTTTCCTATTTCTAAAGCTGGTCGTGTCAACTCAGAGCAACAGCAGATATACAGTACTGTGCAAAAGTCTTGAGCCACCCATTGTTGCTTTATATTTTGCTTCCAAGTGGCCAGACTTTCTTCTAATGTTTTACTAAGGCCTTGAGCAATAGTTCTTCAGGCCATCTGAAGGTCTTTCAAGATTTTTCTTTGGACATTTGCTGCTTTTTTCTCTCATTTTCACTCCCAAAATTGAGGAAGAGTCATTGTACAGGACTATTTTCAAGGAAATGTTTTCTTAACACCGACCTGTGAATTATTCAAGCATAAAAAAGTCACCTAACTCCAGGGATGAACCAGTTTAAATTCTATCTCTAGTCTCTTTGTTACTAGCAGAACACATCATTTTTTTCCCCATTTCTTTAGTTGAATCTAAATGCCATGTTTGACTGGCATAAATTGTATTTTTAAACCAACAAGGTGATTCCCAAAGAGCTATTAGCTGAAAACATGGCATATCTCAGCAATTTGAAATTTCTTTTTTTTAACATCATCAGGAAAGAAGTACAACAGTAATCTAAAGCCACAATAGTCCCACAGACAGTGCAAATGTAGTAAAAGCATACCTGGATAGAAAAACACACAGTGGAACACAAACGGTTATAGGCTGGCCTTCCTAGAGCGCAGACCCGAAGCAGTGTGGGATCATCTTTACAGAAAATGGAACAAAAGGCAGGCAACATCCAAAGAAGAGCTTTGAATGACCTTCAAGAAGCCCAGAGAACTATTGCTGAAGACTACCTAAAGAAATTACAAGAAAGCTTGACTAAGAGAGTTCAAGCTGTGTTTAAGAAGTCAAGTTCGGTAGAATTGTACAAATGCTCATGTTTCAATAAATCCCTCCCTCTATTTCCCATTCTCCTAGTACGAGTGCTTTGATTTATTTCCAATCTAGTAGGACAGATTGGACGAGCAACAGGTTAAAGTATAGTCAAGAAGACTGACCAAGGTTTCAGAAGAACAGATACCACTTGAATGCAGAAGAACGACTCACTTGAGTTTAATGTAGTAAAAGTTTCACATTGGCAGCAGGCAGATAATCTACTTCCAGTTATAAAAAATGTATTCAGGTTTGCCAAGTTCTTCTTTCTAACTCTGACTTTTCTCTTTGTGGTCCTCACATACATACAGACACACATACTTTATAAAAATACACCAAAGGAGCTGAGGCACAGTCATCTACACATGAATGCATAGGTTGACACACGCATGAAGCTGGATCTGTCCTTGGAACGGAGCCGGGTGTCTGGTGCTAATTGTTTATGAAGCCTCGTTGAGAGTAACCGAAAGGCTGGTTGAATGCGTGCGTGTCTCTGTGAGCCTTTGTATGACGGTGTATACAGCCCCGTCAGTCGCTGCACTGCCCTCCATTGCCACGTCTGCTGTCTTTTATCTATTCCTCTTCAACGCTTTTAAGTGCCAGCAACATGTGTTAGTGAGGATGAAGTGATGCAGAGAGAAAGAGAGACCGAAAACAGGATGGGCAGATGGAGGAAAAGGGGAAAAAATAAGACTGTTGGAGAAAAATCACAGAAAACATGAGAGCGACTGATGTTATAGAAGAAGAATAAGGGCAGCTGAGGGAAAAAGAGGGCCGACAGATTATAAAAGAGAGGAAATAATATAGAAAAATAGAAAGATGGGAAAATAGACAAAGAGAGCAACTGAGGGGAGGGAGATGAGAGAGAGGAAGAGAGGGGGAGAGGGATGGGAGGAAGAGGATGAATAGGGTAATAATGGCTCAGTGTGAGAGCTGTTGTAGAAAAAGAGAGAACGGCTGAGTGAAGAAGAGAACAAAATGAGGCTGAGGGCACTCAGACAGATAGAATTAGACACACCGCAGAGGTTCGGTGTGCGTGTGTGTGTGTTTGTGTGCAAGGCTGAGAGGGAGTGTGCTTTTGTATCTGTGTGTTTGTGTGCACTGGTATAGAGTATGTGTGTGTGGGCAGCTGTTTTCTTAGGATGGGCACTATTGCTGTTGGTGTGAATGGATGGATGGAGGAAAAGGAAAAAAAGCCTTTTTCAGACCAAGAAAAAGCATTTTCGTGAATTTTCAGAGTTTTCGGAAATGGACAAACATAATGACACGAAATAGCCGGCTGAGACAGGTGGAGAGCTTGGGAGGAATTTTCCGAGGTTTTCGGCTCTCTGTGAATGTTCGTATGTTTATTGTTGGAACATGAGGACGAGCTGAGTTAAACTAGAGTGTGAAGGTGCTAAAAGACCCAAATGATGAGCGTAGCTCTAATGCTGCCTCCATCCCACCACCTCTGCTGTTCGCTCACACATTCCCCCACATGTTTCTTCTCTCAGTCTCACAGAAATGTCACTGACAGAACTCCTTGCTCATTAAGAAGGTGTTTAAATGCAACAAAGGCTTAATGTGCTGTAGAGGTGTATCATATGCTCTGTGCTCATTGTGTACTTATGATCCTGCAATATGCAACATGATTATATATCCCCTACTACTCTCTCCTTCTGTCTCTCACTCTCGTTTCTCTCTCTTTCCATCACAGGCGGAGATTGTCAAGCGTCTCAGCGCCATCTGTGCTCAGATCATCCCTTTCCTCTCTCAAGAGGTAAGTGTCACTGCAGCCAGAGACATTTACACATGCACCAGCAACATGCTCGCACAAAAAAGGGGAGAAAACCACTCACACCTCAGACACTTCCCCATAGAATATCAGAAATCTATCATATACTGCATACAGGACATTTTAACAGTTGAAGAATTTAAATACTAATTCTGATTTGCTACACAGACGTTAATTAATTCAAATCCTTTACATTTTAAAGCAAGTATATTGATAATGGAGCGTTAAATTTCAGTGTTATGTTGTCACTTGGACAGAATTGTGTATTATATACAGTTAGATCCATAATTTGTTGGATAAAAACATTTAGTGTTGCCTCTGAGTCCCACAGTTTCAGGCCTAAAGTCAACTGGACAGTGTTGAATTTGTATTTTACTTTATTTTCACTGTAATTTTGCCAATGAAAAATTCCATCGTTGGGCTGAAAAAGCAAAATAAACCGAGAGAAAGCAAACACTTTAGGAGTGGCCAAATCTACAGTCTGGTTTATTCTTAAAAATAAGGACTCCACTGACCAGCTCAGCTTTTTTAACAGCAGATCTGTGAAAAAAGTTGGAGGCAATGTTATGGCTGCCAGTAGAACCATGTCACTAGTGTTTACTGATGATGTAAATAAAAAATGAACGAAAGCAGATTGAAAAAGCAACCCAAGAGTTTATCAGTGAAAAGAAACTGGATATTTTTTAATGGCAAAAAGTGAGTCACTTGATCTCAAACCAATAGACCACACTTTTCAGTTATTTAATACAAATCTGAAGGCAGAAAGACCGACAAACAAGAAGCAACTAAAAGCAGCTGCTGTAAAAGTCTAGCTGAGCATTCCAAGGTAGGAAACACAGCATGTGCTGATGTCCATGTGTTCTAGACTTGAGCTAGTAAACTTTAAAATTATTCATTACTTTGGAAAAATTTGCTTCTGAAAATGTGGAACTGTGTATAAAAATGGCTGTAAATACTAAACAGTGCAAGATTTATTTCTTTTTTAATGACTTGAATTAAAGCCGAAAGCCTGCACTTCAATCATGTCTTGAGTGTTTGATTTAAAATCCAATGCGGTGGTGTACAGAGGCAGCATTATTAAAAACATGTCCAACAATATTTGATATTTGATATAATTATTATTATTTAATGTTACGCCCCATGGTGAAAACAAGGTATTACGGTCATATGCATTATATATGTTTATGTGGTTATTTACTAATGAAATATCCAATAGCGAATGGCACTGATAACATAATAAATCTCACAACTTCAGTGTAACTGGAAAACAAAGCAGAAGTCTTTAGCATTGTTTTAGACCCAGCTATACAGCACATCATGAAGTAAGCTCTCTGACTACTCTAAATTAAATACATTCTTTTTTTTTAAGTGCTTCAGGGCCTCTTATCATTCAGAAACATTATCACCATTCCTGCACGAGTGTTTTGCTTCATTAATTGCTCCTTAAAGCCATAATTTAATTTATATGTGCTTAGAGGAGCAGAATTATTGATGATATATTGTTGCATTGTTGCTCTGAGTTTGGGCAAGACAACAAAACCGATTAAATGAGAGTAAACCCTTTTTATAGTTGAATTCTACTGCGTCAGTGTGATTTTTTACTGTACATTTATGTGTGCGTGGAGGGTTTTTTGTCCAGGTGTGTAGATTGTGTAAATACAAACCTGCAGACACCCCCCTTTTTTTGTCTCTAAGTGTGAGTGTACACTGAGTGCGCTACCTGGAGACAGCAAGGTCACAGCTTTGTCAGTTTGATCAATATTGACACTGTGTGTATTCTGTGTGTAGGTGTGCAACAGCAGCACACACATGTATGTTTGAGTTTGTGCGACTGATTACATTGGGATTTTGTTCAAACAGAGCTGAGATTTTCGTTAGCGTTGCTCTCAGTGTGTGTGAATGCGCACGTATCTCCGTACGTGTCTGGCTACAGTGTGTGCGCTTCCGTTTTTTGTGACGTTCTCTCAGTGTTTGTGTTGTGTGAATGCACGGTTGCCCCATCCAGACAGTCTTATTTGCACTACCTGTACCGGCTTTGGATGGAGGCAGCAGCGTTTCTCTAGCTTGTTTAATGTAAAGTCCCCGTTGTGTCATTTCTGAGTGTACCTGCAGTATACTCTACATCACATTATGCTTACAGTATATATCATAGTACACACCGTGGATGATTATGCAATGTAATGTGTCTTTCTTTCACTTTCTCCCTTGATGTGTACGTGTAGCACCAGCAACAGGTGGTCCAAGCTGTGGAGAGGGCCAAGCAGGTCACTATGGCTGAACTCAACGCCATCATCGGGGTGAGTCACCTTGATTCATCAACACAGAGGAACTAAGAATGATGGGAATTAAATCATTATTCATTCTTAATGTCTATAAATACAAACGTCTCGTTAAGCGTCTGTGATGTGCAGTCCTGTGAAAATGATTCAGTAGCTTGCAGAACCACCTTTAACTGCAGTAACTTTCTATGTCTCTCACGTCCTTATGGAGGAATTTTGGCCCGCCCTTCTTTACAACTTTGCTTCACCTCATTGAGATTTGCTGGCATCTGTTTATGCACAGCTCTCTTAAGGTCCCGTATCAGCATTTTGATCAGGTTGACGTCTAGATTTTGACTCCACTGCAACACAATCGTTCTTTTCTTTTGCAGTGATTCTGCTGGTGATTTTCTAGCTTTAGCTGTCCATCAGCTTCCTCTTGAACAGCATCCGGTGGTCACCCAGAAAGTTGATTCACAATACTTTGAATACTAACTTATTAGACTTATCAGAGTATTTTTGCACCAAAAGCACACCCTTGCATGTGCCTCATTGTACATATATGTACTTTTCGTCATTTCACCGTGAGCTGATATCGGTCGCATCTCCTCCGGTGTAACCAGCGATGCCCTCTTTTGTTTTTTCATCGCATTGGCAGCTTAAACCGAACTAAATGCTCGCCGTTAACGTGTGTGGCGCCAGCATCATTCTCCTCCTCCTCTCCACCACTTTTGTGGAGCTATGTTTAGCTCGCAGGTGCTTCCTCAAATTTGAAGGGGGAGCTTTTCGCAGCTGACAGACACTTTACACCTGGGCACACTTTGCATTTCCCTGTGATCTTCCTGCCATTTTCACCCACAAACTTTAAATAATGTGGATACTTCCAAAACATAAGGCTTTCATCGCTGCCATCTTGCTTGCTGAGCTACATGCACAGTGAGACCATTAGGCAAATGTTCACCATGTGAGCAGGAGGTCAGCAACTAGAAGAGGTCAAATTTTAACAGGAATGGTTTATTAATTTGAAGATTTGACATAACTAAATAATGAGTTACCTGAATCATCAATTGAGAACTTTACCAATGCTCATATTGTGCATATAATCTACTTGTCTGTATATACATATATGTACGCACAGAGAGACAGTGATGCTCCTGAGTGCTGTAGTAGATGGGGCTTTCCACAGCTTGTCAGAGCACTGATCACATTACTGTCTACTTAAGGCCCTTTGTTCCTCCCAGCACTACAAACACTGCTGTCTCTAAGGTGTGTCCTTTTGTGTGTGTATGTGTGTCTAATACACCGGCTTGACAAAACAGCACACAAAAACACATCATAATGCTCCCCTCAGGATAATAGCCTTTCTTTATCTGTAGCTGCTCCTTTGCTCTCCTCTCTCTCTCTCTCCTCATTTTTCTCCTTTTCCTCCATCTCTCTTTTTTTCCTTACCTTCTTCATTTTCTTTCTGGATTTTCCCATCCCTCCCTACAATATTTTATCATTCTCTCCGTCTTACATCGGCGGTGTCCTCATTTATTCTCTCCCATTATTTTTTTCTCTTATCTTTTGTTCTCTCTGCTGCACACTTTCCTTCCCTTTCTTCCTGCGCTCATTTACTCTTTCCCCTGTTCATGTAATTCTCCTTCACTTTTCATTGCTTCCTATGTTATTTCCTTCTGTTTCTCCTCATCATTTGCTGTGTGACTCAAACATTTTCATCCTTCCCTTTAATCCTCCCTGTGTTTTCCCATGGCCCCTTTTCTACCTTTTCCTTCTCCTTCATAATAAATCCCATTGCCTCGATATCTCACTCTTTAAAAAAAAAACTGGTTCCTCTTTCCACTTCTTGGTTTCATTCTCAACCGCCTTTGCTTTCCTGGTGTATCATGATCATTCAATTTCTTTCTGCCTTTCTTTCCTTGTCCTCTTTCCCATTCTTGGTCCCCATCCTTTCACCTGTTAATCCTCTAATCACTTTCACATCCTGTCCACCTTCATCTTAATTTCCTTCTTCACCGTTGGGCTCTCCATGTGGATTTTATTTAATTCGCCTTCTCCCTTTCTCATGTTTTTCCTCAATTCTTTTTTCCAACCACAACACTGCCTTCCCCCTCACTTCACTTCTCCTGTTTTTCATTCCCTTTTCTTCTTTACCTTGTCTTTTCTAACCACACACTCCCTTGTATCTCACCCTCCCCCCCCTTACTCCTTACCTCCCCGCTACTTTCTTTCCCTGTGGCCACAGCAGCAGCAGCTCCAGCACCTGTCTCACCACGCCCCTGGCATCCCCCTGACGCCACACCCATCGGGGCTGTCCCTGGGCGCGGGGGGCTCAGGACTTCTGGCACTGACGGGGGCTTTGGGGGTCTCAGCCCACCTTGCCTCCAAAGATGAGCGCAACCACCTGGACCCTGAACATCTCAGAGGTAAAGAAGCGTTTAGCCTCTTAGTTCTCAGTTTTAAGGATTATGTGTTTGTCGTGAGGAAATTCTGAGCGAGCAGCTAGAATAAAAGACTTTTGTCTCCTCTGTGACTTTGAGCAGCGTTAGTCTTTTCTACTACTGAAACCAATTGCCTTCACGTACACTCAAACTCATCAGAACATTTTGTTTCTTAATGTGGACGTTTTTACCCCTAAAAATCCCTCCAGCCCTGAAGTGTACCACGCTTGTTCCACAGTGAGAATCAGTGTACTTGTTTTTGTTTCAGGTTTACACAAAGTGCTTGATCGATGATGAAATCAATAATGGTATTGAACGTTTTGAGGAGATTGGTTAGCAAGTTCAGTACATGTGAGGCTGAGGGAAAGGCTCTGGGAAACGGCGTGTGCACCTATCGAATATCAAACGCGCAGAGATTATTTTTTGCTTCCTAAAATGTCTGTTTTCCAGCATTTGCATTTCTGATTTTTGTCTTTAATTGGCTTCATTTGTCATCCTAGAATCTGTGTATAGTGACAGCTGCAGCATAAGAAAAAGATCATTTTTTATCATTTTTAACCACATAAAAGGTAGTCAAAAATGCAAAGCAGCACTATACATCATCTCTGACAGGCAGCTGCTTTGGAATTTGTCCAGGAACTCACCTTTTGGACTCAGTTTGAACTTTCCTGTTTCGATTTCTGTCTTACTATGACCAGATGTATTCATGGCGTTTCTGTGAATGCAGGAGAAATGCTCTCTCCCTATGAACTTCCTTTCACCCCGATAGAATATCTTATCTTTGTGCAGTTTTTCCGGCAGCGAGCCAAGAGAGACTTTCTCATGAATAAACCGAGAGCTAGAAAGAAAAATGGAAGGAATCGGTGAGAACAGAAACGGGGGAAAGATAAAGAGATCACTGTGTCCGTATTGTCGCGTTAAGCATCTGTGTAAGAGCTTATGCATGTCTGCAGCTGTGTGTGTTTCTGTTCTTACACATGAAACGAAGAATGAGGGAAAAGATGGTGAGCGTTGATGGCAGCAGGGGAAGACAGCGAGCTTTGTCTGCTTGGAGAAGAGAGAGAGGGAAAGATAGAGAGGATAGAGGAGACTGGAGTCGGGCACAATAGTGGGTTTGTATCTTTATTAGACAGAAGTCGTCGTAGTTCAGCCTAACCTTGGCTGACTGGGGACTGTTGTTGTTGTTATCGGCACTGACGTCAAACTTTCTCTCTTCTCCCCATTTTCCCTTCTTCATCGCTCTCTTCTTTTCTCTGCTCGGTTTTCTTTCCTTCCCTTTCTCTGCCCCAACCCAGAGGGAGCGCCCAGCAGGGTGAGTAGTGTTGCATGTGTGTACCTTGATGTAAGTGTTTTGTACGCCCACGTTTCACCATGTGCGCGCGCGTGTGTGACAGTGATAAACTGAGGGAAATGGAGACGCGCTGCAAAGTGGCCTCTAAAAAAGGCAGTGTTTTGCTGGAGCTCAGCCAGGAGTAGCACTGCTCAACACCGGCACAATAGCAGCCCATCACCATCAACCTTGAGCTTCTCAAGGTTTGCCACATTATACTAACGTCTGAGCTCACCGCATTTGACTGTTATCTGGAGGAGCCTACGAACTGAGTTAATGGACTGTTTCTTTATCAGCGCCACAAATATTCTGGTAATCTGCAACATTTACAGAACAAGAGGAAGGATTATATCTGAGTTAATGTTAAATGCTGCCCAAAATACCCCAGAGTCTTTCAAAATAAGACATGCACATAAAACTGGCTGTGAATCACCAAATATTTCTGAACAGCAGATCCAACAGCGATTTGATGCTTCAAAACAAAGTCTAAACTGTCCTTAGTTAATATTAAACCTAATGTGTAAAAGTGCCGTTGCCACGATGAAGTGAAATCGCTGCACCAGAAAATCTAAATGGTGTTCACCCTGAATGGATGAACAGTTCAAAGGCCTATAGAGTTTGTAGCCTGCAGGAAGTAATGTAGTGTTTGGACACATGTTGCTCTAAGAGCAAAAATGATCCCCTGACATTTACAGTTTACCACCCCAGTTCCAAAAAAAGTTGGGATGTTGTGTAGAGTGGAAATAAAAACAGAATGCATTGATATCCAAATCTGAAAAAGCCACGTTTTATGAACAGTAGAACATAGAAAACATGAATGGATGCATGGATTTTGAATTTGATGACAGCAACATGTTTCAAAAACTTTGAGATGGGGGCTGGAAATGGACTGTTAAAATGAACCAGCTGAAAGAAGATTAAGAGACATGAAACAAAAAATATAACAAAGTTTAGTCGATTGAATCTTATTTCAGGCAAGAACGGGTCAGGATTTCTTTCCCAAAAGTCCAGCAGAGTTTATGAAAGTTGCATCTGAACAGCTTGACTTTATTTACATTTTATACACTGTCCCAGTTTGTTTGGGTTTGCGGTTGTTTCACAGTTTTTACATGTACAGTGACTTATTCTGAGTATCAGTGGGCACAATAAGAATAAACAGAAGTGACACAGATGACATTACAGTAGCTGTCTTTTCTTTAAGGTGACATTTCACTACAGCACTGACCTATGTGACTTTTCATATTAGAAGCAGCGGGAATCATTTGCGTGAAAACTGAAAAAGAAACTAAAGAGAAGAAACTTGAAACTGGGTGGAGGGGGCAATGTGCTGGCAGCGGTGGGGTGTTGTTAAAAATACCAGCAAGTCTTTGTTCTAGCTTTATTGTGAAATAAAAATGATTTAGGGCCGCTGCTGACTTTACTTTCCCTCGCTCTTTCTGCAGTGAAAACCTTAGCATAATTTAACTGCAAGCACAATGCCGATTGTTAAGCACCAAGAAAATATTTCTCTCATGAGCGGAGGTTTCTGCTGAACTTAGCCAAGCATTACAGCATTTGGGGAAGAAAGGGAGGAGGAGGAGGATGCATATCAATTGACATTTATCAGAGAGCCCCACGCTGGTAAAAAACAAGTTTGAATTTTAAACGGAGGGGAAAAAAGGGACAGCGAGAGGAAGTGAAGAGAAGAGGAGAAAAAAAGGCGGAGGAGGAATAGAATGACACGAGGGAAGTTTGCGGAGCTGCACTGAGGTCCATTGTGTAGTCTCTTCTCTCGTCTGTTGTGCTCTTTCCTGCCGTTCCCGTGGGCTCCTTCCTGTGTGACTCACTGGTGTGTTAAACCCTCGCTGTTCTTGTCCTCCCCACGGGGGGACAGAGAATGACAAGTGGCCCTCACCGAACCTCCGGCCCTTGCCCCAGTGCTAAAACAACACAATGCTTTGATTGGATTTTCAGAGTGCTGAGCACCAGGAAAGGCTTGTAAATATACCTGCACGGCTTTATTGGCCAATAATGAGACTCATATTTTACATGAAGACTGCTGTGTCGAGGGAGAGCAGTAATTAGCTTTATAGGCTGGCCTGTGCACTGCTATGACTGTGTCTTAACCTGTGCTTGTGTTTTTCTGTGTGTGTGTATGTTTTGTGTGTTTTATATGGGCTTGCTTTTAATGTATGTTTTTCCATCCACTGTGTCTCCACGTGTTTACTTTGCTGTGTTTGATCATTTGCGAGTGTGATGTGAATCTGCGTGTCATGCCCGGAGCGGTCATTACCTGTGTTTTTGCTGTGAGGTAGTGTTTGCGCGTTCATACTTTTGATTGTGTCCCTGTCTTTTCTTTTTCCCCAGAGTAAGTCGGTGTCATCCACAGACAGCCAGCCAAATGAAGAGCGCCAAGGCCCGTCAGGAGGTTACGCCTCCTCGCAGGGAGGAGCTGAGGCCAAGAGAAGGCGCTGTGATGACAAAGAGTCTCTCCCGCCACATTCCTACGTATGTGTTTGTTACCTTCACCAAGACCATTATGTGATTAAGGGTTGGTTCAGTAGTGAAGGCCGGAGGGGGCTGCGTAGGTGGTGAATCTCAGATCAGATACGGAACTGGATCCAGGAGTGTTTTTAGAAGAATTCTTTCCTGTTCTTGCATAATTTCTTCACAAAAAGTATATTGACATAAATTTTTTTTTTGCAAAATTGGAATACGTAGTTTTGATGTTCTTAAAAAATTGCAAAGTGACCCAGATTCAGATGTCCTACACCAGGGGTGTCCAACTCCAGGCCTCAAGGGCACAGCTGATTTAAATGGTTAAATTACCTCCTCAACATGTGTTGAAGTTCTCCAGAGGCCTGGTAATGAACTATTCATTCGATTCAGGTATGTTGACCCAGCGTGATATCTAAAACCTGCAGGACACCGGCCCTTGAGGCCTGGAGTTGGACACCCCTGTCCTACACAATCTCGGTCCCAATTCAAGCATGTTGCGGTGGGAATTTTCTGCCTTGGTGACAGGATGCGTGTTATGTGACTTTGTGCTTATAAGCTGAGCCTGAAACGATGCCACTGAGAAAAATAAAATGCAGCAGCGCAGGTTACAACCAACGGCAGGAATCATAAAAGTTACATGTAAATTAACAACTTTTGTTCTTTATATCAACCAAAGATGTCTGGAATTGTGTGTCTGTGTGGTTGTGTGTGTCTGTATGACATTGCCTATGACATTACGGGCCACGCGGGGGTCGGGGGCCCGTGGCCAATTAGAGTCGTGTTTGGTTTGGATGGGTCCAGTGGGGAAGAGCAAGCAGCCAGAGGCGATGTAATGCCAGAAGAGAGATGGCCAAGGCAGATAGCTGTAATGAATTAGATGGCTGTGTGTTTGCAGTCTGGAGGATTGATTGACACCGGGAGTCTGTCTGTGCAAGACGGCCTCCAGCTAAGTCAGTTTGGCATCAGCAGCAACAGTCTAAATCTTCCCATTAGTTCAGAAAGAGAATAAGCACAGAGAGCTTCCACTTTCTGAATGTTTTTCCTGTCTTTCCGTCTGTCGAGCCGCATTACGCCTCCCATTTCTCTCTGTTTGCCTTTTCCTATTCTATATCTTTCTCTGTCTCTTTACCGCTGTTTCTCAGTTCCTCTTGCTTTTTCGCTCACGCTCCACGCTCTACTTCTTGTTTCCTTTTCATTTTTATTCCATCTGTATTATTTTCTGCCCTCCCCCCCCCGCCTTGAACTTTTTTCTCGTCCCTTCTCACCATCATTTCCACACTCTCTCTCTCGCTTGATCTCTTGTTGGGTTTTTTTGTGTGTGTTTTTGTTCCAGGAAGGAGGTTGTAGACATTGTCCTGTTTTGGCTCTGCATAATAAGGCACTGATGTCACTCCACACTGATGTCAATAGGAATATCAGGCCATGATCACATCAAAGCACTGTTGCCATGGTGACTAAGTGCCATCGTTCTCACCCCAGAAAAAAAAGGAGAGAGAAAGAGAGAGATGGAGAGATGGCTAGACGAAGAGGGGAGAAAATGTGCTGTGTGTGTGTCTGTGTGTGCGAGATCAAAAAATCTTTGTACAGGGGGATGTTTGGTGAGAATATATGATATACAATATCTCTGTGTTAAATGTTGCATGGACGGTGGACAGAGAGCGAAAGGAAACAAAGAGCAGCCAGTGATATTGATATATCGATCTGTGTGCGCACTTGTGTGTCTTTATTATTTAACTTCTCCATGTACACACGCAGCATATTGTATCTCTGTGCTGGTGACTGAGGAGGGGAAAAAAAAGCAGTTTTATCTTAATGGATCTTGAAAAATCATGTTTTCCCCTTTCTTCTATCTATCTTCTTTGCTCCTCAGGACAGCGATGGAGACAAGAGCGAAGACAATCTTGTAGTGGATGTCTCCAATGAGGTGAGACGCCAGTCTTTCTAAATGATTTTGACAGCACCTTGATGTGGCTGTTATCAGTACGTTTTCACGAACACATATATGTAAAAGAGGTTGCTTGTAGTGATGAATCCACAGAGAATTGTCACTTGACTCTGCTTTTCAACCTCCGCTTTGTGGAGCTTTTTAGAAAATTGTCTGCTAATTTTTTTTTTCCTTCATGTTCACCTTCACAGGCTGTATATAAAATGGATGTAGATTCTGGGTTTCAATAGAGAAGCCAGATAGAGCTGCATTATTTTTAAAGGCCACCAGGGGGGAATAGCTGTGGTCGCAGAAAGATTTATTGTCTGTGAGGAAAACGGCTCTCTGCCGGGACTTTTGTCAACACATTGATTCTCAGTTTATGGCCTCTGTCACTCATTTTGGTTCACACTGAATAAAACATAAGACCCGCTCATTACCAAATGGCAAACAGCAACAGTTAGTGGCTGGCTTCTGAATTTAGCGGCTAGAGTCCGAAATTTCTTTTACAAATTAGCAGAGGCCAAAAATTGAACTAAAAGGAGGAAAAATGTTTTGTATCACAAGAGGTAACACTCTTTCAGTCAAAAGAGCCAACTTCACAGTAATTAAGAAAATATCTTTAATTGGTAATATTAATGAATGCATGGTGGTGGATGACAGTTCATTATACGGGATTTGCAGAATTTTTTCTTCGCTTTCTTGCCAGTCAAAACTGGTAGAGCACACACAGTGACCAAAATCCAAACTCTGAAAGACCACTGCTTTCTTATTAATAGAAGTTCAGTCTAATTTGTGAGTGACCTATCAGGAAAATACAGACTGAGCTCTGTGAAACCAGTACTTAACATTTGTTAATAGTCTAATCTAGTTGAACAAAGTGTCAATTTTTTTTAATAGTTTTTTATATTCCCTTCAAAATATTTTGCTGTTTGAGGGTCATTGTTTACTCCGTGACATCCTTGTGCTCTGTTAAGCTGAACGCATTCTTTACCCAACACAAGCTCTGTGACACAGAGGTGCAGCCCACACGTGACTAAAGCATGAGTCCAACACTGGAAGGACCAGTGTTGCTCAGGGGACTAAATATAGGCATACTAGGCACAGTATGGAGCCTACCGTCACCTCTGCATAACCCTGCGTGTGTGTGTGTGTGTGTGTGTGTGTGTGTGTGTGTGTCTCTCTCTCTCTCTCCATATATATATATATATATAGAGAGCATAATTGGCCAAGGAATAAGAAAGATTTCATATCATAATTTGATATTAATTTGACTTTCATTATTTTAGCTTAATTTATTTATTATCATTTGCTTAAAATGTTGCACTCAAGTTATTACTTTTTTCAGACTAATAGAGTAATTTTTGTGTTGTAAAAAGTGTCCACCAAGATATTCATTTAGACGTTTTACCTTTGAAACATTTGCATTTTCATAAGAAAATTCAGAATTTGCCAAAGTCTAAACATTTTTGCATTTTGGTGTTGCTTCTTTGCTTGCTTTAAAAAAATATTGTCCATCTGGAGTAACCTTGGTGTGTGTGTGTGTGTGTGTGTGTGTGTGTTGCATCTGTGAAATGTAAAACGAGTCAGCAGGTATGTAGCTAGTTCAGCTTTCCGCTGCAGTTTCCTTGTAAATAGGAAGAGCTCCTATGTAAGCTCATTATCAGCTGCCACTGTTTATGCTTTCTTCTCGTGAACCACGTCCGTACACACACACACAGACACACAGACGCACACACAGACACATTCACAAATACGCGGTCTTCACCTATTTCTTCTCATTTACCTCCTCTGTGTACATTTGTATCTTGTCGCTTATGTTCTTCCATCTCTCCACTTTTCGCTCACTCATTCTTTTCCACTCTTCTCACCCCGCTCCACCTCCTCCTTTCCACCTCCTTCCTCTCATTAGATAACTGCAGTCGGCTTCATTTAATATATGCAAAGCCGTTTATGCCCCTGGAATATTTTAGTTCTTTAAATACTTCACGCAGTGTACCAAAATATGTTTCATCTAAAGCCTTCTGTATTTTGATATTGCACACAAAAGCAGAACCGGCCTCTTGTGTGATTTGGAAACGGGTACAAAAGCATAGAGGGGAAAAAAATGTGACAAAAGTGGGTAATGCAAGAAAAAGGGGAGGGAAGTTCTCTGGCGACTAAAGTGTGTGTGCGCCTCTGTGTGTTATAGAGACAACCTACATGCATATGTTTAAACATACACACAAGCTTGCGTGTATGTGTTTGCCTGCAATTAGCAGATGAATATATACAGACCATTTCTGTGTGCGCGTGTCTGTGGCTTGGAGTAGAGGATGTTATATGTGCTTGCGTGCGTGTCTTTGTGTGTGTGTCTGTATAAGCACTAAAACGTCTGTGCTGATCACTGTGACCTAGAGAGAAGTGCTGACACCAGCACTTTGCTCTGGGGGAGGCAATGCTGGCTCAACACTGGCTCCAGCCAGTGATGAAAGCATCCGTAACAGCAACATTATCTCCAGGTCCACACACTACTGCATCAGCAACACCGACAACCTCTGCTGTTTCATGTGGTGTTTCCTGAGCTCTCTTTCCCTTTACAATCCAGATAAACTCAGTGACAACAGGGTTGCCTTTGGCTTCATTAGGCTACTTAAGAATCAGGAGCATTTTCCTGTAAGTTAAGTGTGTTTTCAAACTACTGTAACATAAGCAGATGAGGATCTGCTATCTCGGGAAAACACACATTTGTCTTTTAGAAGTGAAGGTAATTGTAGTAATGAAACAAAACTTGAAATAAAGATCAGGACGAAGATTGAAGCTGTCACTAAGAGCGACAGCATTAATGAAGTCTTACCCTTATGTGTCTCGGGTACCCCAGCAAAAATATTTTACTAGCACTATTGTTGGTCTGCTGTCATTAAGCATCCTGTCATCTGTGCTACTTATCATTTTTTACCATTGTTAATTGTATTACGAAGGTGATCCTGGAATTGACCTGGTTATAGATTGGCCCGGTTTTTCCAGTCTGTTTGGTCCTGGTACGATTCTGGAGTGACAGAAGTTTGGGAGATTTTTGTTTGTGTGTTCGATTTTTCCTCTTCTTTTTTCCTGGTGGCCTCTTGGCTGACCGACTGATCTCTAGGGCTGTGTGACTGAGGCCTCAGCTCGCCTCTTTGGTTCACAATGTGCATCTTTGATTCACTGAGATGTTTCACTGTCAAAAAGAAAGGCTTAAAATGTAATGTATTTTCTAAAGATAAACCGCCCAGGCGACTCCTCTGAGTATCTTTTAATGCAACTATGACACTCAACTGTCATTCAGAGCACTTTTTCACACCTGCGTGTTGGCTTCATTCCACAGTCGCAGAGACATGTATACATATATTGGCAAAATTGTTATAGAAGAACTGCAGAAATGAGGACAAAGGTCACATCTTGAAAGACAATATGCCACAGTGGAAGAATTCAGCGCTTTGAAGTTCAGGATAGAAAGAGAACAATGAAAGCATTGTGTGATCACAAATCAGATCTCTTTTATGTTCATGTAGAACATTAAATATTTTCTCACCTCTCTTTGTCGCTCAGGAGCCTAACTCTCCTGCAGGCAGCCCTCCTCACTCACCCCATGGGAACGGGTTAGACCGGGCCCCCACTCTGAGGAAAGAGCTTCCAGGGTCCTCGAGCACAGGAGAGGCACCCTCCACGCCAAACCCCCGCAGCCCAACCACAGGAAAGGCCAAGGACCCTGGACAGGTAAGATAAACAGAGTTGCTGTACTCCACTGAGTGTAAAAAATCCCTACTTTGCTTACAAAGCACTGTAATATTTAACATTTTCAGTAGGAAATCTTTTCACTTTTTACCCTTAGGCCATTCATTGCTGGCGTATATTACGCTATCATATTGTTTTGCTCTGGGGTTACAAAAAAACTCATACATTACTAATTTATGCACACTAAATGGCTCTGATACAATCTGTGCTCCAAGACAAAAAGTTTCTTTTTTTCCACCACGATGTTTAAACTGTGTCATTCTGAAGGTTACTGCAACAGATCGGCCATGTTTTATATTCCTTTTTTCCCCACTTTCTTTTTTATTGTTTGACATCTCTGCAGATGGATAAGTCCCAGTCCCCGTTGTCTAAGTCTGGCACCCCGTCCCCGTCCCACCGTGAGGCCCTTACCCCAGGAGCACCAGGGGCCCCGGGGGCTCCTGGTCCCAGCACCTCCTGCCTTCGCCTAGTCAGCAAAGCAGCAACCAGTGCAGATCCTCTTGGTGAGACTCTCCTGACTGACTGACTGACAAGCCTGCTGTAATTTAAATCCAAAATAACTGGTTATGATAATTTCACTGTCGATAAAGGCCCTCTCTGATACAAAGCTATGATGACACTGTTTTTTAATATTTGTAAATTGTACAGCTGATCACAGTACCACTGCCCTTGACTTTCAAATTTAGCTGCTTTACTGCAGCTCTTATTCATACAACTAATTGGATCAAATGAATCTTTTAATTCAGGCTTTGTACCCACCTGACTTCTGCCCTTCATGCATTTTAACCTATTATCCCACTTTTTTTCATTTCCACATTTGTTTATACTTATATACTGAATAATCTTGCCTACTCTAAAGTTTTGTTGCAAATTTGCTTAATATGATCAAAGCAAAGTTGAGCAAAATGCACTGTACTTAATAATGTGGATACAGCGTGGATCTGAGCCCTCCTTGGTCTGGTCTCAAACTCGGTGTATAAACAAAGTTTAGTGAAAAGAAACATTTTCCATTCTTCTCAGTCCCTCTGTGACTGTGTTTGTACTTGTATACTGTGCATTGTTCTTCCCATCATCCCATCCTTCAATTCCTCCTTCCTCTTTCCCTCCCTCCCCAGCTCTCCGCAGTCCCATGTCTGTGCCCCCCGGTTCATACCCGGCTCATTTTGGCGTGGTGTCCCACGCAGGACTGAATGGGGAGCTGGCCAGCCCAGGAGGCTTCGGAGGGGCTCTGACTCTCTCCCCGCAAATCAGCGCCGCGGCCAGCGCCTACTCCAGAAGCCCCATGGTGTGTAAAGGCCAAATTTATCTTCTCTGTCAAGGTCTGATTTATTGTTCAGATGCAAACTTTCGACTTTTGTAGCACTGTTCAAAAACTTGATGAATCACTGCTGCGCTATCAACTGCATTCATTATATACTCGAAGCTGTCACATTTACATTCTCGAATTCACTTTCATATAGCGCTACAGTCGTAGAGAAGAGAAACTTTACTACAAAGAGCCTTGCCTTGATGGATTGCGTCTATCTTGCGTATCAGGAAACTTGCGTGAACAAGAAGGAGCTGAAAGAGTCCAGTTTCCAAATCTCCTGTAGAAGAATAAATTTGTCTCTTCTAATTGCTTTAAATTGCAACTATTTTTTATTTATTTGGAAAATAGATTTTACTGGATAACTTCTTATACTTTTTAATGATAATCTGTCTGGAAATCATTCTGAATCTTTTAGGTAGCCTTTGCCAGGCTGTCAATTGTTTGTTCACGCTTTACTTTCCACCAGGTGGCGTATGACTCTCGGTCTCACCTAAGGGCCCCGGGGCTGCCCTCCTCTCTCCCTGGTTCCTCTGGTGGCAAGCCGTAAGTCAGAGCTTCTATCGCGCACTAAAACAAGCACAGATTAGACGATGCTCCAGCGTGAAGAGAGATGAAATATAATGATTCAATGTGCTGCAAATTTTATCTGAGGCTGAGTGTTTTTCTATTATGCAATTTAAACCATCTACAGTTTCGAGTCACATGCAATAGCATTAGTATTGTTTTTATTTTGCATAGATGTGCTATATAATTGAATGAAGCAGTTACATTTTTAATCTTATATTTAGCTGATGGTGCTTATAGAACAGCAGAAAAGGACAACAACATGACAGGCACATACTTCAAATATTAGCTCAGTGATAACCCACAAATATTTGGCTTGGATGGGAATCTGGATGAGCTGTAGCTGCTCCTCTTTGTGTTTTTAAAAGAAAATTGAGGGCATTTCAATGATGCCCATGAACCTTTTTTTTTTTTTTAAATGTCTGAAATACTGGTGTGATTTTTAAATGTCCCCGTCACCTACTCACACAAATTTGCAGACTGAGGAATTGTGTTGTTTTTGTCATTCATTGCAGAGTGGCAATTCATTCTTGCGGCGCTAATTTGAAATCATAAAACAGCCTCGGCTTCCAACCGCCACAGTATCGATCAGCCATTAGCAAAGCCACACTGACTCTGCCCTGTAATATAATCTGCCATTATGCATTCCTGCCCGTAGCTACGGTGAGCCCAGTAATTGCCAGAGTTCGGGGAAATACTACTGGAGTTTCAAGGCCATTATGGTGTTGTCAGACGTCACACTGCCCACTGACATATTTGTGGTTGTTAATGAGTTGTGTGTATTTACCCCTAGCACTCTGCTTTTACTTGCTCACTAACCGATTGATTGATTTTCATCTTCTCTCTCTTGTCTTCATAGTGCCTAGGAGTCCAATTTTAGTTTGTTTTTTTAGCTGTAGCTCTTTCTTCCTGATTGTATCGATTTATTTTCACTCCTCTCTCTATCCCTTCTCAGCGCCTACTCGTTCCACGTGAGCGCGGACGGCCAGATGCAGCCGGTGCCCTTTCCTCCCGACGCTCTGCTGGGTCCGGGAATCCCTCGTCACGCCCGTCAGATCCACACCCTGAGCCACGGAGAGGTGGTGTGCGCCGTCACCATCAGCACCTCGACTCGCCACGTCTACACCGGAGGGAAGGGCTGCGTCAAGGTGTGGGACATCAGCCAACCAGGAAGCAAGAGCCCCATGGCCCAGCTGGACTGTCTGGTGAGACATGAAGGAAAATGAGCCACACACAAGTATTAAAAAATTGAGACGGGTACACTCGTAACCACTCGCATGTAAATCTGTGAAAACCGGTGCATGCATCCACAGCATTCCCACAGAGCAGATTTGTTTTTATTGACCATGTTGTCTTTCCTCCTCCACTTTGGTAACAGACATCAAAACGTCCACATTAATTTCCTGAATGTCCCTAGTGTTGCCATCTGTCCTGTAAAGCCTCACGCACTTTTTTTCCCCTCCTTGATCAAGTTACAACAGCCGAAATCTGACTGGTTTCTTTATCTTGTCAAATCAGAACAGGGATAACTACATCCGCTCCTGTAAAATCCTCCCAGACGGTCGAACCTTGATTGTTGGAGGAGAGGCCAGCACGTTGTCAATCTGGGATTTGGCCACGCCAACTCCCCGCATCAAGGCGGAGCTGACGTCGTCCGCTCCCGCCTGCTACGCTCTGGCCATCTCCCCTGACAACAAGGTCTGCTTTTCCTGCTGCAGCGACGGCAACATCGTCGTCTGGGACCTTCACAACCAGACGCTCGTCAGGTAAGAAGGAAAAAAAAAACAGACAATAAAAAATTGCCTTACCTCTGCAGGTAGACTGTAGTCAGAAGAGAGCAGAAAGAGAAAGGTGAGAAAAAGAAGGTAGAATATTTCAGGTGGAGGAAGGGAAGAAAAATCAGGACAGATTCTGATAAAATGTGTAAGAAGAGAAAGCGAGTGAGAAAGTGTTGCAGTCTGTGGCTTCTTTAACTAACTCCAGGGTCAGCTGCAAACAAAGGGGATAATCTAGCCATAGGGGATGTGAACAGGATAAAACAGCTCTGTTTTAGCAAAGCTGGGCTCAAATAAAAAGGAAATGAGATGCGGAAGACTGTCGATTCTACGGGGAGGCAAGAATTAAAACATATTTAATCTGACAACTCTGCCAGAAAAGAAGCGGAGAAACAACAGGGAGGCAGAGTCCGCTTTGCTTGTGTATTCGAAGGGGTCCAGTTTGGTTCTTAGACCCTCTTTTGTGCGTGTTTGCGTGTTCGTTGTCCCGGCAGGCAGTTCCAGGGCCACACGGACGGAGCGAGCTGCATCGATATCTCCAACGACGGCACCAAGCTGTGGACGGGAGGGCTGGACAACACAGTCCGCTGCTGGGACCTCCGAGAGGGACGCCAGCTGCAGCAACACGATTTCACTTCACAGGTGCACGTGCGCGCGCACACACACAGTAGTCATATTGTGCTCTCGCTTTTTAACATGTTGATACAGGTACAGTACTTAAATGGTAATAGATCCCTAATATTGCATCTGTAATAAGATTCACCTCAATAAGGGATCATGCACAGTAAATACAAGCATACAACAATAATCTAGACACACACACACATTTTGTCTTTTGTTCACTATTCACTGTGACAACAGGACTACAGTTGACCACTGGTGTCAAATGAGTTTCGATCCACAGTATAATGACTTTCTCTGTCTGCCATCTTTCCTGAGATCTGTTTATTTCACTCTATATTTAGCTCGTTTATATCACTCCACTCTTTCATTTTTCCTTTTCTCTACTTTCCACCTCTGATCTTTTGTTGTCCCATCATCTTTATCTCTTCTCTTTAATATCCTTCAATCCCTAATTTTAAGTTCTTTTATCTGTCCTCCCTACTTCCTTCCATTGTTCTCTTTTAATCAACCTTATCTTCTTTCCCACCCCTCATATTGTTTTTCTTTTCATTTTTTTAAAAATAATTTCTGCATCCTTGCTGTTCTCCCTTCTTATCCCTCTGTGTTGCCCCTCATTTTGCTTTCTGCTTTGCTTTATTCATCCTCTTTCTCCTCCACCCAATCTCCAGATCTTCTCTCTGGGCTACTGTCCGACAGGTGAGTGGTTGGCTGTGGGAATGGAGAGCAGTAACGTGGAAGTCCTCCATGTCTCCAAACCGGACAAATATCAGCTGCACCTCCACGAGAGCTGCGTTCTTTCCCTCAAGTTCGCCTACTGCGGTACAGATACAAGCACTCTAATCCGTTCCTAAATCATTTGAATTCCAGCCACTGACTGACATGTGTTCGTCTTCTCCACACTCTTGCTTTGTAGTTTGTTTTTCCCCCTTTAGTTACTACTTTCTCATTGATTAACGTGTGTTACTGTGGCTTTGTTGTTTCAGGGAAGTGGTTTGTGAGTACAGGAAAAGACAATCTGTTGAATGCATGGAGGACACCTTATGGAGCTAGTATTTTCCAGGTGAGAGATAAGCACTGGTGACTGGCTCTGATGACGTTTATCCTCTGTGTGTGTGTGTGTGTGTTTATGTGTGTGTAATATGTCTTTTGTCAGTGTGGCATAGGGAGAGAGTTTCTGCAACACAGAGCCTTCAAGGCAAAAGAGAGAAATATGACAGGGTTCAAAGGGAGAGAGCGTGATAAACTTCTATTTTTTTCACTTTCAGATTTGTTGATCCAAGGTGACTTGTGGAGATTTATCAGATGGTGCAGACTGAGACACACACACACACACACACACAGTGAATCAAAACACAACAAACACCATCTTTCCATTTTGTTCAGTCGCTTCGTTTGAGGAAATGTTGAAACATGAATATGCAGGGAATATTTTTAGCTGAGCCAGTACATCTGGGTGTGAATGAAACTCGAGAGATGAAGGCACATTTAAGCTTAGCATTTTGTTTGTGTGTGTGTGTGTGTGTGTGTGTGTAAAACAGTGTGGTTGTCATATTTCTGTAAGCTACAGTGGGCAGCAGGGTTGGCGGCTCCCGTCTTTCCCCGTGGACTGAAAGGAGAATACTGGCTATCTTGCTTTGTTATCCAAATGCCAAATGTTCCTCCTGCCAAACAGCTCCCTCCTGTCACTGTGTTAAACAGAGCTGCTCTCTCTCTCTCTCCTCTTCCTCCTTTCTGGTCTATCACTGTCCTCTCCCGTTTGTCTCCTTGCCTCTTTTCAAAGCGCCGTTTCGCTCTTGTCTTATTTTTCCTCTTTCTCTAGCCTTGTCTCTGTGTTTGTTGTTGTCCTCCCTCCCTCTGCGCTTGCTCATTTTTATCTTTTCCTCCAAATCTGCCTGTGCCCACTTTCCTCTTTGACCTTGTCCTTTTTATCACCGTTCTTTGCTTTCTTCGCCTTCCTTTATTTTATTTCCAGTATTCCCCTCTTTCTCCTCATGCTCGCTTTCATTCACGTCCTTTAGCTGGTGTGTGGCATCACTCCCTTTGTTTGCTTTCTCTCAAGGGAAACTGGAAAAGGACAAAGGTCATAAAGAGTACAATCCAATCAACATATGCAGACTGAAAGAAAACAGATGGAACAGTGGAATGGTCCGATGAGTCTTGAGTTCAGAAAGTTTAATAAGGGCGACTTTTGTACGATGCAAAAGTTGTTCTCTTAAATCAGTGAATTTAGAGAACCGACTGTGTTTGCGGTGCACAGGGAGAACACAGACATCCACTTGTTTCACTGTCCAGCCTGTATTCACACCATGAAGGTTTCCCCTCTTCCTTTTTTCAGCTTTTATTGAGCTGTTTTTCGCACCGAAATGCCAAACATTCTCTCATCCTGTGTGCTTTACTTTTCTCATCTTCAAACTCATCCTTTAGCCTGTCACTGC
>VUQG01020551.1:0-17399 GCA_015106755.1 Etia nguti | reverse complement strand
CTTTTTTTTTTCTTTTTTTTTTTTTTTTTTTTACTGGGTCTTCCCTCCTGAAGTGTTTTCCCACGTGCTGTAAAAGAAATACTATGTGTGAAAAATAAACCAAACTTGTGTTCATCCTTTTCAGTGTCTTCTGCGTCAATTATTTTACTATGGGGATGGCAGTGGGTGCTCCGCTTTTGGTATAAATTTTAACATCTTTAGAAATGAAAGCTGAAAAAAGGAGGCCAATGCGAAAAGTTCCCTAACATGCAGCTCCTCCCTCTCTATTGTCTCTGTGACAGCCTCAAGTAACAGTGGTGAGAAATGGTGAGAGCATACATGGTTGAAGATGGATAGCACTACCTAGATACACAGGGGACCGACTGCACTGTGGAGAAGCAAGCCCGGTCCTAATGTTAGCCAAATATTAACTTTCGTCTTAGCAGTTTTTAGGCTTGAGATTATCCCAGCTGACATAGGTTGAGGGGCGGGGTACACTCTGGGCAGATTACTAGTCTATCACAGGGCCAACGCAGAGAGTCAGCCAACCATTCACACTGACATTCACACCTATAGGCAATTTAGAATCAGCCATTAACCAAACATGCATGTCTTTGGACTGTGGGAGGAAGCCAGGGAGAACCCACGCAGGCACAGGTAGAACAAACACGAAAGCCCCAGTCTGCCAGTACATTCATGCCCAGGACCTTCTTGCTGTGAGGTGCAAATTTAACCACCAAAGAAACTGATTCCATTGTTTACAGTAATCTCAGTACTGTTTGCAGAACCTGTAGCGCGTCAAAGGTGAGGGGAGAGAGTGCAGTTAAATGGTCTTGTCACGTTATTTTACACCATCTACTTATCTCCACTTTCTTATGATCGCCATAAGATTAAGCTGTAAAACAATGGCTCACAGTGTGTCTTAAAGACAATCACTGTGGGCTGTGGAGTGGAATCATGGCAACTATATTAAGTATATCTATTCAACGACTGATTAATGCAACTATCTGATCAACCAATCATGTGGCACAAACTAAATGGTGCTAGGCATGTAATCATGGGCAAGACAGTCTGCTGAAGTCCAAACCGACCATCAGAATGGAGGAGAAAGGTGATTTAAGTCTCTGAATGAGCCAAGGTTGTTGGTGCCAGATGAGATGGGCTGGGTGTTTCAGAAACTGCTGATCTACTGCGATTCTTACAACCATCCATCTCTGGGGTTTGCAGAGAATGGTCCAAAAAAAGAGAAAGTATTTAGTGAGCAACAGTTCTCTGGGAGAAAATTTGCCAGTAGACAATGGCAGGACTGCTTCAATCTGATAGGAAGTCGGCAATAACTAAAATAACTACTTGCTATAACAATGATATGTAGAAGAGCATCTATGAATTCTTAACATGTATAACCTGGAAGCAAATGGGCTACAGCAGCAGAAGACCACACCAGGTGCCACTTCTTTCAGCTAAGAACAGGTAACTGAGGCTATGATTCACACAAGCTCACCAATATTGGACAACAGAAGACTGGAAGAACATTGGCTGGTCTGATAAGTCTTGATTTCTGCTGGGATGGTGAGGATTCAGATGGTGAGATCAGCATTTGGCATAAACATGAAAGTGTCGCCTTGTCACCTTCAGGTTGGTAATGCTGGTGGAATAGTGTGTGAGAAATATTTGTTGGCGCACTTTGAGCCCTTTAGGTCCAAGTGAGCATTGTCTAAACACCACAGCTTACCCAAGTACTGCTGCTAGTCATGTCCATCCCTTCATGACCACAGTGCTACTACAATAGTACACCATGTAGCAAATCCTTTTACACTGGTTTCTGTGCAAGTCACTGTAGTCAAATGGCCTTGACAGCCACCAGAACTCAATCTAATAGAGCAGTTTTTGGATTTAGTGGAATGAGAGATTTGCACCGTGGATGTGCAGCTGACAAATCTGCAACAGCTGTGTGATGCTGTCATGTCAATATAGACCAAAATCTCTTAGGAATGTTTCCAGGAATGTGTTGAATCTGTGCCACAAAGAAAAAAAAAAGAGTTCTGACTCTAAAGGCAGGTTGTAACCCTAATCATTGCTGCCGGTGGTGTGGGGTAATTTCTTTTTAGGAACTCAAGTGAGACAATAACCCTAAATTATTGGACTGAACTCTATCATATTGCACAAAAACAGTATCAGACACAGGGCCATCACATGCTTTATCACACTGACACTCTGTCCCGCTTTCTCAGACACTTTCATTCAAAACGTATTCAGCACGTTTAAATTTTCATGTTCCCATCATTAAGCTACCAGTAGGCTGTCTGTATTAGCCACTGGTTACAAAGACTCTATTTTCGTCACACACATAAAACTGTCTGTCCTTGCTTAACATTTCAGTTTAGCACAAATGTTCAGTGACTAACAACATAACAGACCAAAAACAAGCCTGCAGAGGTTATAAACTGTCACCATCCAGGTAACAAACAAATGCTGCAAACACATGCTGCTAAATCCAGCCAAGCAAGGTTCAATGCACAATTTAACCACATCAAAATTTCACACACTGGTACACTGGCACTTCAGTCAACAGCAAGGCACAGAAGTGGAAAGAGGTTAATATTTGAGGTGGGTGGAGCGATTCAAGTCTCAACAGTATCAATACCAGTGCTGGTATTGGTAGGATCGATAGTAGCGCAGTATGATTTCTATCTTTGGACAGGTTTCTATCCTCTAAGTTCACTATGTAGCACACTGAATTGTGTTAAATAAACAATTGTTTTTGGAAATAAAAAATATACTCAAAGATGCACTATGAAGTTTTTATCCCAAAGTCCTTTAGGGCATATTTATATTCCAGGTCTTTTCTCCAAAAGCTGAAAGGTGTGCTTTGTCGTATTAACTACTTATTCTGGAAAATAAAAATCACAGTGATTTAGTGGTCATTAAAATGTGTTCAGAATATGCAAACTAATGATAATTAATTTCATAAAAGATAAAACACTTCTCTCCCCTGCACAAACTGCCTTTCTCCTAGCCTGCAGATGGCTGCCCCTCTGAGGTTTCTTCCTGTTAAAAGGGACTTTTTCCTTCCTACTCTCACCAGTCATGTGATTGTTGGGATTTTCTCTGTATTATTGTAATTTCTTTACCTTACAATATAATATGTTGTTGTGATTAGGAACTTTATAAATAAAATTTAATTGAATCTGCCAAAAAAAAAAAAGAAAAGAAAAGAAAGCATGGTGCTCAAAAGAGAAAGAAATTAGCAGGACGACCACCTTTACTGAGCATTTAACGAGTGCTGTTAATGACTTTGCTGAACAAAAAGCTCAAAAGTCAAAATTCTGATGGGTGAGTCGTTTATGTTCTTGTAAAGGACTGAAACATTGTTACCACTTATGTGTTGTGTTTGTGTGTGTGTGAGAGCGAGAGAGAGAAAGTGAGATGCTGTGCTACAGTTGCTGCAGTATAATTAGGCAGTAAGGGCCCCCCAAAAATATCTGCCCCAAGGCCCTTCGCACAGCTTGTGGATAACATGCTATAATTCAACATGCAAAAGTCAAAAGGATGACTGGCTTCTGAATAGTAATACTGTTCAAGTACTATTAGTATTCAAGGGCTCAGGCTTTGGCAGTTGTATAATTACAGCCTCACCTGATTGGTTAATTAAGCTTTTTTTTTTTTTTTAACAAGGTAGCCGTTGCCACAGTTTTTGTTTTTTGGGTTGTTTTTTTTTACAGCCACGTCCTTAGTGAGAAATGGGGACACGATAACAACAGCAGTTAAACACACTTTTTAAAATGAAAATGTCAAAAAAGGCCTCCACCCACTCTGACCTGAAATTATTATGAGATTATCTTCGTAGGTGTGATGAGTCGTGTGTATTTAGTCTTTTGAGATCAGGACAGAACTGAAGGGTGTCTGTAAGATAAAAACACACACACACACACACAAATCATCCTCCATGTTGCAGCCTGTGCAGCAGTTTCTTGCCCACCATGGGATCCGGTGCCAGGTGCACAGAGCCAGGTCCATACCAGACAGCAGAGGCAGCGAGGCCCGAGGATGTGCCAGCAGAGCACGGCTCTCCATCCATGCACCTCCAGTCCAAATGTATTCTCTCTGTTAGTTTAATAGTCTCTCGGAGCTGCTACAACAAGCTCACTGCTGGCTTGTTGTTAGCATTGGCTAAGTGTAGTGTCTAGCTATTGGTCCATTAAAAAAAAATCGACATGAAATGAAATCAGAAAATACAAAATTTTCTACCTTAGAACAGGTCTAAGCAGAAGTTTTTCCATCACTCTGGTCTTGACCCACATTATACATTAGGCAGACAAAATAGTGCTGTCCTTCTCTCTGCCCCCATGCATACAGAATTCAATAATAGAGATTTTATATATAATTTAAGCTTTGAGGATTCTCCTCTGCCTAAACAGAGCAGCTGCCACAGATGCAGGAAACATGCAAATTTATGTTTTGGTCCCTAAAACTCTTCATCGGAACCAAATGTCTGGTATCAATCAACTCTATAAGAAAACACTATAAAACCAGCAGCTGCTTCAAATTTAGCTTTTAATTATATTTAGGTTCGTGAATGCTACTATTCAATTCAATATTATTTTACTTATATAGCACCAAATGACACCAGCAGTCACCTAAAATCACTTTATATTGTAAGGTAAAGACCCTACAAATAATACAGAGAATACCCCAACAATCAGATGACCTCTGTTAGTAAGCACTTGGTGACAGGGGGAAGGAAAAACACTCTTATAACAGGAAGGAACCTCAGGCAGAACTGGGCTCAAGGAGGGGCAATCATCTACCGTGACCAGTTGTGGGTGAGGGGAGGGAGAAGAGTATGTCCACTCTCTTCTACAACAATCCCACCCTTTAATGTAAAATTTATTATTCAAATGTAAAATCGCTATAGTTGCAACCATGGCAGCAGACATTTAGTCTTGATGTTTGGATGCTGAAAGAAAAATCTGATTAACGAGAGGGAATTCATTCCCTCAGCGTCAGTTTTGTCTGATTTGAAGACAAACCTCTCTCTTCATCCCTTCATTCATTTTCTGCACTTCTGAAAAATGTTTTGCGCTCGCACACTAAACATGACGTTTGGCCCATGACAGTAAAAAGACAAATTGATGCCACGTTTTGCATAACACGGACAATACGCAGGAAAAAATCATTAAAAACCGGGCACCCGCTGACCCCATTTGATGTGTTGGAGGTTCTTCGGATTCTAAATAAGTTGCATGCATCAAATAAAGCAGATACCCAGGCTCATTTGCACACATTTCCATATATGTCGACGTTTAAAAAGATCCCAGTACTTTGGGCCTATATTTGAAGTACAAAACCAAACAAATGCCTTCCAAAGCTGTGTTTAATTGGCAGTCCGCATTCTCATTTATCTCTATTCAGTCTGGCAGTGTCAGCTGAGCGATACGACTAAAGTCTAGAACAGGTGAGAAATCCATTTTCCCTGTACACTTTCCCTTCTGCTCTAGTTTGCTGCCGCACTGTACAAAAGCCATAACTTTGTGGCAAAGCAGTGCTGCGATCGCAGGTACTGAAGGGTTAAAACCTGCATTTCAATCCTGCACAAACTGAAATTAAATGAAGCTAAATGCATCATTATCCACAAGTATGCCACAATCCCCCACTCCAGACAGGAGATAAATGCTTCACTTGTTTTGGTTTTTTTCCCCTCAGGTTCTCTTCTCACGCAGTTAAAGCTTTGTCTTGGGAGAACAGTCACCACGACACCCATAATCACTGAAGAACTCCCTCTTGGGCATTATTGCAATAACAACCCATCCCACAGTTTATTGTACTACAGATCACCTTTGTCTCATCACACTACAAGCTCGCTCTGCACAAGAAAAAGAAAGAAAAAAACCCCACACAACTGTAAGACGGCATTATTTTCTGAGAGCGCCAGTCACAAAGGAGCCGTGAATCAGAGCTCGCTCATGCTGTGGGTTTGGATCCCAAGACGCTTTCTCACATGTCTGAAGATGCAGACTGGAGAAACACCGTGTTCCCTTAGAACAGAGTGTGTTCACCCTCATTCAGATCCCTCATTTTTTTTCATCTAAATATTTCTAAGATGCTTTCTGGCACCACGCTGAGAGCACGCTTTTCTGGCTGTTAGGGTTTAAACAAATATTCAACAAATGGTTCATTTTAAATGTCCAAGCCAGACTTGCCGAGAGCCTGACTTTGGTTTGCGGTTTAAAAAAACAGCCAACACACACACACACATGCATCAAATCAAAAGTTTTCTCATTCACACACATACACACATACACACATACACACACACACACACACACACACACACACACACACACACACTCCCAAGAAAATTCACAGTCACAGATTACGTCTTTGTTTGCCTTTAGAGAACTTTATTTACATGTCCATATATAGCAAGGTTCAAGTTCATGATGCAGCTGTGAAACTACCTGTCTGTCTTAATGTGCCCTAACAAATACATTTAAAATAAAAAATAAAAAAAAACCACATTTAATGCCGAGTGTTTGAGTGTTGATGATGCGGCCGTGTCCCAATATTGGAGAGTACTTGTTTGAACTGACTTGAGCTTTGTTTTCCGTCTGATTTTGGTTTCTATCAAACATCTTCAGAACACGTTTATCTTTGTTCTTTTGGAAAGAAACAGGAGGAAAAAAAACTGTAAAACAACAAAGACAATGTGAGTCTCAGGACACCTTAGAGGACCGAGCCTTGTTCTTGTCATGTATGCACTAGAGATGATACAATCGTGTTGCTGCTTAAACTTAACCAGGAGGAAAAGAAAATAGCTGGAACCTCACGCCACATCGTCTCGCCATCTGCCATGCATCTGCTGCCCCGAGGAGTGGCTTCGTGCTTTGGACAGAGCTGGACCGGACCGGGCCGAACGAGGCCAAGCTGACTCAGGCTTGGACTTTGTACACAGCACAGAATATGGACTGTATTTTTCCATGAAGGGTTTTCTGAACCCTCCTCCACGTGTTTTCAGTCCCACACCTTTGTCTTTTGTTCCTCCACTCAATGCCATCCGACTGCTTGCGTAAAATTCAAAGGCTAAAAAAATATTTTTTTTTCCTAATTTCTTGTTCACTACAGAGGTTTCATTTTGTTTGTTTGTTTTTTTAAAAAGGGACAAAAAAAGGAAACAAAAACAAAAAAAGTTCTTTGGAGGAATCCCACAGTTGCGCAGCTATAGACTAACCAGCATTCTCAGAGCATTAAAATCAGTTTTTTTCTTTTTTCCAGAGATGTGACTTTGCGTCTTTTTGCTTCGCTTTCTTTTCTTTCACAAACATAACCAAAACAACAACAGTACAAGTTGAGTGTCTCTTGCTTTCCATGCCACCAACGCTCTGTACAGTCAATGCTGCAGGAGGCAGCCTTGGCCCCACCCCCTGATTATTAGTTTGCTTTTTTTGGAGCCAATCAGAGTTCAGTACATAACTTCGTAGACTGTGGCTTTCTTGTCCCCGGAGCCAGTGACGATGAACTGGTCGTCGGGGGAAATATCGCAGCTGAGAACCGACGAAGACTCCTTAGACTAAGCAAAAAGACAGAGAGGACATCATCAGCAACAATCAAAATGCAGAAATTCACAGCTGTTATTTAAGGTACTTATGTGTCCCCAAATAACCCTGTGATATTTGAAGAAGATGAGCAGGGAAATGAAAAAGCTTGTATTATTTTTAAAGCTTTGACAGCTCAATTGTTTCCAGACCAGAGATCAAAATTTCTCATCAGATCACGCTGCGTGTCTTGCATTAAACTACGGGGTTTTACCTGGAATATGCTGGATCCATAAGGTGTCCTCCATGCATTCAGGAGGTTATCTTTGCCTGTGCTCACGAACCATTTACCTACAGGAAAAAACACACACGGCCTTCAGCAGATAAAGCCTCAGGGGAGGAGAGATATGGAGAAGCCTGAGAGGCTGCGAAGCAAAAGCAGAAAGAAGAAGCGAAAGGGAAAGGACTGCTTCTGTGTTCTAATGAGAGAAGCAAAAGATTTGTTCTGCTTCCCTCTGATTAGATACCCTCAGGTAGTGTGATGTAACCAAACCATCAATCTAATCAGTGTGTGCGTGTCGTCTGTGTGTGTGTGTGATGTTTGTGCGTACCGCAGTAGGCAAACTTGAGAGAGAGAACGCAGCTTTCGTGAAGGTGCAGCTGGTACTTGTCTGGTTTGGAGACATGCAGAACTTCCACATTACTGCTCTCCATTCCCACGGCCAGCCACTCGCCTGTCGGACAGTAGCCCAGAGAGAAGATCTAGAGACAAAGAGGGAGGAGATGCGATGATGACAGATGTAAAGTGTTATTGGTCACCAGCAGCCTCTTTAAATCTGGTCTTAGAAATCAGGTTTATGTGTATTAGACTTGTGTGCGCACCTGTGAGGTGAAGTCATGCTGCTGAAGCTGGCGTCCCTCTCGGAGGTCCCAGCAGCGAACTGTGTTGTCCAGCCCTCCCGTCCACAGCTTGGTGCCGTCGTTGGAGATATCGATACAGCTCGCTCCGTCCGTGTGGCCCTGGAACTGCCTGCAGGATCAGACACAAGGTAGTCAAGACAGCTAGACAACTACAGCCAGAGATGTTTCTTAAGGTACACGGCACTGACTGCATTTCATTTAAGTACATTCAATATTTAATCTTTACAATTTGTTGAAGTGAGCAATTTTTATTCTGCATCATACAGAATTTCACACCACAAATAGACATGAGAGAATTTAAGGCTACAGAGATTTTATTAATGTTTATTTAGCAAAATTAAGTTGCATATAGCATCAAAAACACAAACTTATAGTGTTTGTGTTACTTTTTACCATCTAAAACTTCCATAAGTGCAGGCAAGTGTCTACACAGGTAGCACAGTAAAAAAATACACTAATAAGAAGTGTTAATCATAAAAAATGAGGGACCAACGGTGTATGTAAATAGCAGATTAGCGCATAAATGTAGCACTATTAAGGTATTAAGGGAAGAAAACTGCAAAGCCCTGAATTTAGAATTAAACTTTCAAAAGCAGAATGCTGCACATGTGAATGTGGAAAACCACCAGTAGGACCCATTTAAAGATAGATAGGAAGGAAGACTGTAAGTCGTCATTCTGACTAGAAGATAAATGCACAGCCTGTGCTCAAAACTTACAAAAAACTCTTTGCTTTGGTGCCCCAAGTGCAGTTTTTCCTGGCGCTATGTCTATTTCATGACTGACAGCGCAGATTGTAAAATTACACCAATTCCTTATACTATTCTCCCTCTCTTCTCAACATCCCACTCCATACCTTTTCCATCAGTCTCTCCTCTCCCAACCTGAAAATAATCTGGCTATTTCCCACTCCCATCTGCTCTCCTCATCTGACTGCAGGAAACCGCTGAAGACGATGAATCAGCCACTTCCTTCTCCTCTTACCTAACCAGCGTCTGGTTGTGAAGGTCCCAGACGACGATGTTGCCGTCGCTGCAGCAGGAAAAGCAGACCTTGTTGTCGGGCGAGATGGCCAGGGCGTAGCAGGCGGGAGCGGACGACGTCAGCTCCGCCTTGATGCGAGGAGTAGGAGTGGCCAGATCCCAGATTGACAGCGTGCTGGCCTCTCCTCCGACAATCAAGGTTCGACCGTCAGAGAGCAGCTTGCAGGATCGGATGTAGTTATCCCTGTTCTATAAAATGATAAATGCATCACTATAAAATTATACAGATATATATATTCTGGGTAGTTCAACAATGTGATATAAATTAAAGCATGTGGTTCCAGAAAAGTATAAAGATGCTGGAGGATTTATCTTGAAAAGGTGATTCATCATTCAAAGTGTGAAAAGCAAGGACATCAATTTCAGCAGTAAAATAACATTACTAGACACGGGATGGGCAGCAGGCTTTAAAACCGATGTGCAAAGCATCCATCTATCTGTCCTCCTTTATTTCTCACCAGACAGTCCAGCTGGGCCATGGGGCTCTTGCTTCCTGGTTGGCTGATGTCCCACACCTTGACGCAGCCCTTCCCTCCGGTGTAGACGTGACGCGTCGAGGTGCTGATGGTGACGGCGCACACCACCTCCCCGTGGCTCAGGGTGTGGATCTGACGGGCGTGACGAGGAATGCCCGGTCCGAGCAGGGCGTCAGGGGGAAAGGGCACCGGCTGCATCTGACCGTCAGCGCTCACATGGAAGGAGTAGGCGCTGAGGGGACAGAAGGAAGAAGACAGAAAGAAATGGATAACAGATTCAATGCTGCAGTAACCATACCACAGGACAAGTTACTGCCACGGGCACCGTTCCACATATGAAGTTCTTGTACTTTGGTCATAGAGTAATGTCTCTGTGTATAAATTAAAACATCACAGAACACTCTGACTATTCATCTGCTAAAGTAAGAAATATTACACACAAGAAAGTGAAACCAGGCACACTGCTAACAGTTTTAAAGACATTTTTCAAATGCTTAAAGGATGAACTCACTTACAAGCTCTTGATGCATGAACATCACCTTTCTAATTAAAAAAAATGCCTTGGTGCTTTACGTTTTGGCCTAACGAAGGTTTTAAATCTCAAAAGGCTTCAAAATCTCTTACTGTTCATCTTTTGTTTTCTTAAAGCTTTGTAACTGAACTCTGAGGACAAACTGAGCTTCGGAATGCCATTAATAGTGAACAGGAGAAGATCTGCATGATAGCAACCAAGGAAGAGGAAACTCACGGTTTCCCGGAGGCAGCAGACTGCAAGCTGGCAGGCAGCCCAGGGACCCTCATGTGTGGGTGTGGAGACTCATAGCCCACCTGGAGTCAGAGATAAGTCAACATAGGGAGGAAAATAATACTGAAAACTAGAGATAAAATAGATGGTTCATGGTAGAAGAGAGAAGAGATCACAGTTAATTTGTTAAAATTGGTCATATAGAGGCAGCGTAAATCTGAAAGATCAAACTAAAACGAGATGACATAAAAGACTTCTGAAGAGCCGAGGCCGTAGATTATTAAAATGACAATGCAGCTGCTCTCCTTCGAAAACTCTCTTCTTTTCCATATATATCCCTCTTTCTGCCCTCTCACTGGTTTATATGCTGAGGTATGACATATGACAGTGACACTGCAAAGACAAATTATGTGCAGAGTGTCGAGCTCACCACAGGGGACCGTCCATAGCCTGCTGCAGCTGCCGCCGCCGCCGCTGCAGCTCCGTTCATTTGGGGGGAGACCAAGTGGAGACCAGCGCCATAGCCGGCAGCCCCGGGCAGGTCCCCATTCACCCCTGGAGGGGGTAGGCCAAAAGCCCCCGGTGGGTAAGCTCCCTGCACCGCCAGGGGGTTTCTCAGACCAAGAGCTGAACGTAAAAGAAAGGGCAGAAAAGAAAAGACAGATCATTTGTTTTGGATTAGTCAGGTGGCAAAATTACTGAATGAGACCTGAGCTACAGATATATATATATATTTTTTGTTTACATAGGTTAGAATAACATACACATTTTATTAAGGTGACTCCCTCTGCAGAGTCTTTTAAAGCAAGAGACAGCTGTGACTGACAGGCTGTGAATAAGCTGCAACAAAAGGCTGTATGATATCAGCACTAGACCACTACTGACCCCTGCTGGCCAGCTTACCATCCTGCAGGGAGACGGCATGTACGTCTCCGTGCGCTCAAATTAGCATCCTCTACCTCCCTCCATCTGCACGTGTAGGTGCACCTACGACGGCGCATGCATGCATACATAATAGTGTAGATGTGTGTGTGGAGAGAAAACGGAGCAGAGGCTAACAGGTGACGTGAGAAAAGAGAAAAGAGATGATACACTGGAATAGATGGAGGCTCATTATGAAGCAGCTCACAGTCACAGTCCATCACCTCCCCTAATCTTTCCATTTAAAAAGTGAGGCGCACAGAATATTTTTGCCCACAGCTGCTTATTAAGTCCAGATGGTGGTCGGTGGTGGGGAGCTGGCTGACACCCATACCAACTACTGCAGCCCGATGTTGCTAGAAACATTTCGTGTAACGAAGCCAATGTAACTGAGCTAAACGCTCGGCTCTGCAGATACAGATTCATTTGTTTAACGGATCCTCTGAGCAGCATGTATGCGCACTCCAAGAGGATTAGGAAATAGTACAACAAGAACTGCTCGTCCGTGGTGTCCTCGGCTGTCCGCCTCACACTTTATCTATCTACAGTCTCCCTGAAGTCCAATGAAGGGTTTTAGCAATAAAGCACAGGCTATATGCCCTTTAGGGGAATTAAAGAAAGCTAAGGACGTTCTCACCGAGGGGGTCGACGCCAGGCTTGCCGGGGACAGGTCTAAACTGTGGGGGTCCGCTTGGTCCTGGGGTATTGGACTCCTGAGACATCGGGGTCCCTGGCTTCATACCTGGAGTGCTGGATTTCTCTCTCTGGGAGAGAGTGGAACAGAAAAAAGAATGTTTTACATCTGTAAGCGAAGAGGAAAATGACTTAGTAATAAAGGACAGAAGGGAAGTGACAGGGAGGAAGAAGAATTGGAAATAAAACACAAGATGACAAGATTAAGAAAGGCCAAGAGTGGATGGGACCATTGTGGGATGTCACAGTGTGTTTGGGAGCATCCAACAAAATAACGTAGAGACAAACTATCAATCATGACGAGAAAAGCTAAATAAAATGTGCCCTACATTAAATTAATATATTAATGGGGTTTCTTGCATCACCTTGTCTCCATTTGATATAAACGTTGCGTCTATCTACCTGTGGGGGCTCTTTGCCACGGGATGGGGAAGTGGCACTGCTGGACGAAGCCAGGGAGGTGGGGCTGGCCTGCGGGGGACCCTCTTTACGGGACGGGGGGATTTTGTCCAAACCATTTTCCCGAGATGAGTAGGACTGCACACTGCGGGGTGACGATGGGTCCTGAGTTTAAAAACACAGAAGTTAGAAATATTATCTTTCCCAAGGTCAAACAGAGCCTCACATTTATATGTTTTACAAAAAAGCCAGGAAACAAAACAACGAAACCAATTTCTCTTGCTGTAATTCTTCTGCCAGTTCATAAGGTGAAAAATGTTTGGCTGACATGCTTCCCAGTGTGAATGACGTCCTCAACCTTTGCACACTAAAGTAGGTAAAGCCAAGCCGGTAAAGGTGCGTCTTTTGCATTAAATTGCTGATTCAGTTTACAGTCCTTAAGTGTAAGAAGGATTCCCTCCTTGGGAAACGAAGAATTTTTATACTAAGAACTTGTCTACACTGTGTATTTTGGGCTTTGGCAGATAAAAGACGACCGGCAAGGTGAAAAATCGCTGTGATATCTTTGGTCATTGCTTCAAAGTGGTGGTCCTACACCGAACAGTCGGAGCTGGCCATTGTAATGGCCTCGTAACCAAATTAAGCCTGGGAAAATCCTCACTGCTAGATATTTGAAGTGACTGTCTCATAAAACAACTGTGGCAGCAGAAGTCTTGTCTGTAAGATGTGTAAGATATATGACCTAACATGATAGATATACAGATTTTATCTGTGTTATTTTTAGTGGAAACTAATTGCTCATATAAACTTGGAAGATCTAGTTCTGCTGCTATTGTTATAGTTTATTTTAAACTAACACAGCTCAACACAACATTTTTAAAAGCGGATATAGGCTCATCGCCTTGTGTTGATGCTTATTCTTTTATTTGCATAATTTTAAGATAAAGAATAAATGTGCTGACTGTTTTTTTTTTTGTTAATCTTTGCTGGAAATAAATTATTTTATTCCACTTTTTCATAACTTGAAAAAAAAATCTCTAACCAAGAGGCTTTTTAAAATGAGGACAGCTTGAACTACACTGGAGTTTGTGTACCTATGTATTTTATAGCTCTGTGCTGCTAAATGAGGACAGGTGGAGGTGAAGGAGGGTGGAGAGGGATTAGTATAATTACTATTCATGTGTTCCTGCTGGGTATGTTTACATGATGTATGCAGATGAAAGCGGTCAAGTGAGGCAAACAGAGGCCAGCAGCCGCCTACTAACCTCATCTACTACCAAATTATCATCACTCTTATCTGCATCGCTGCCCTGAAAGAGAAAGAAGGTGAGATGAGACACTCCCGCTCTGCGGTCTGATGTATGCAGATTACATGTAGAAATATACAACACACAAAGTCACACGCAAACAAGTTTCTCTGTGTGTAGTTTATCGCATTTGGAAATTTTGTATTAATACCCGGTGAAGGTGCTGAGTTCAGTAAACGTGGACAACAAACGATAGAAATGTAATTAATTTGAGATTCTTAACTCGGACATGTGAAATCCTCTCAGGAACAGGCTTGTGTTTTTATTTTAGGTCTTGAACACGTTGATAATTCTGAACTTCGGGATAAAAGGAGGCATTTATCTCTCACTAAAAGAAATCCTCTCAAGGTCTGATATATCTGATCTCTCACAATTACTCCAGCAGCAAAGTAAGCACAGCAGAAAGTGAAACTATTTCAATTACTTTGGAAGAAAGAGCAGCTTTCAAAAGTCTGCTGGCCTGCCGCTACACAGACACCACCAGTCTTATCTGACGAGGCCCGGCAGAGTTGGGTGAAACTTTCTTACAGTTGCTCAAACATTTAAGAGCGTTATGAAAACGTCCTCACATAGTCTGTCATGAACTCCTTCTCATCAGCTTTCCTCTTCTTGCCGTTGCTGAGGTAGTCTGCTGGGCGACCCTTATCCCCATTGGACAGAGAGCTCTGCGGAGAGGAGGGAGAGAGGGCAGAGAGGATGGAATTGAGACAGAGAGGCAGGGAGCGAGGGGGAGGTGTGTGTGGGGAGGTGCAAAGAAGAGGAGGAGATGAAGGTAAGAAGGACAGAGGAGTGGAGAAATATGCGTGAGGGCGCGAAGGAAGAGGGTGATAATGAGGTGAGAGGGACTGCATAAATCATGTCAGGCTCATAAGCTGCAGAGATGAATGTGAAAGAATACCAGGCTGCATCGATTGGCCGGCTCAGTGAGAAGAAGAAAGAATCTTTCAAGTTTTCTTGAAGGCAGCAGAAAAGAGTGCCGAGTGGTCAAAGCATGATTTGGCACTGATACCATTTTTTTTGACCCAGCTAGATAAATATTTTATAGCGCTGGCTTAAAAATTGTTATCATAGTGGTTCCTCTATAGCCGACAGTAACTCTGGTGTTAAAAGTAAGCTACGTTATTGTTGTTAAATGAGAACGAGAAGAGCTGTAAAAACATGTCGCTTTTGTCCTCACATGCAAGAAGGAAATGTTTACTTATGCCGTCATACAGGAAAATGTGTCCACAGGCAAATAATTGAACACATAATGTGCAACAGTAACAGAAATTGTAAACAGGTTAAAATCAATTTTGGGCAAATAAAGAAAAAACATCATCAACGAATATTGAATAATAATATATAACTGACTGTGTAGTGAATTGTACTCACTGGTCCTGCTTCACGATCTGTTCATTCCATGCAGTAGCACATCCAGTCAGAGGACAGCAGGAGGACAGCAGGACGGACAGACACGCACATAAAGAGACACAAATGTCAGACTACATGCCATCACTATACATCACGCTGCAGCTGATGACTCAGTGGGAAAATATCCCTGAAGGGTGTTGCGATCAGCAGCGCTCCGGTGCCCTGCCAAAATTCCAAAGCAAAAGGCAATCATCTGAGTTCATAGAGCACATTCTGATGTTTGCTCTGCTGCTAACCCAGTGAGATGTTTTCATCTACGAAAAATGTAATCCAGCTTGTCTCTCGGCCACGAACTCATCTGGACTTTCACGTGTTTTTCTTTGAGCAAATTGAAACAAGAAGTGCGCTGCTGCTGTACCTCGGTGATGCTCCGCGGCGGCGGCGGCGGCGGCTGCTGCCTCGAGGTGCGCTCTCTCATCCTTGGCAGCGAGCTGGGCACCCAAAGCGCCAGACAAGGCCAGGAGGCCGGACCCGCTGCTGAGGGCCAGGCTGGGGTGGGGCAGTCCTGATGGGTGTGGGCCCACTGGCAAACCCTGGGCGTGCTGGGAAAGGTGCTGAGCTTGAAGCTGCTGCTATAACGAGAAATACAAAGAAACAGAAAAAGAGGAGAGAGAAATATCTGCGTGACTTAAGAGCACATGCTTACTTCACAGAAATTGATCAAGAGGAAGAGAGAAGTAAGGAAAGGAAGGGAACTAATTGCTGCGATGTGCACGAGAGGAGGCATGTTAAGGTCAAGGGAGTGGCTCTTTAATATGGGAAGCTTTGCAGTCAAATTGAAAGGGATGGGAACTAAATTTTAAAGCAAGGCCAAATTTTCCATGAATTTAATTTGCATCTGAATTCCAAACAAACTAACTGGAAGATCATTTAAATTTATGATTTTTGGGCCTTTTTTAGGTGGTTGTCGAAGACCATAAATAGTCAAAAATAGTCTTCTTTTGTTTGTTTTTTTACAAAACAAAAATAAAAAATCAACATATTTTAGAGCTGGCCAATGAATATTCTTACTAAAAGGAAAAGAACAGAAAGAAAAATAAAAATGTGGGAGTATAAGGTACACACGCTATGAGGCAGAGGGGGGAGCCCACGTACCCCTATCGAAGCATTTAGCTCCCCCATGGTCACCTGTTTGGCGCGTTCCATGGCCTGGACCACTTGTTGTTGGTGCTGTGGAACAAACCAAGATGTCAGTAAGGGCAGGTAGATGGATAATTAGTCTGTTTTCCCCTCAACAGTGAACTCAGTTTATAATAACAAGTATAATTTATAGCATTTGTCGTTTGACTTTTTAGTGGCTGAAGAAAATGAATGTGCTCTGAAGTTCTGTCCATCTGCAGCTCTGTGTGTGACAGTGATAAATGTGTAAGTATGTGCACACCTCCTGTGTGCGTCGATCTCACGCAGGAGAAAAAAAGAAAGAGGACTGAATGTGACACATAGTGTGTGTGTGTATGTGTGTGTCCCACCTCCTGTGACAGGAAGGGGATGAGCTGAGCACAGATCACGTTCAACCGCTTGGCAATCTCCGTCTAAAAGAGAAAAAAGGTACTGTCACTTTGATGAATAAACACACACAAACACTTGCACAGCCAAGATTCAGCATGAACACAAAGAAAACGCACACCCTCATGAAGGTTACACACACAGGCGCATGCACACAGCGTGGCTGTGGCCTGTTTCTCCCAGGGCCAGTGTGGTAAATATTTCAGCTGCTTACATCTGGTCCATGCAAATGGAAACTCTGCCAGAGAGTTTGGCTAAAATATTCATGGACAGCATCTGCTGTGGCCACAGCCAGCCCACACATCGTGTGTGTGTGTGTGTCTCTGTGCATGCATACCCACTTCACCATCTTGTGTGTGTGCATGTGTTTCTGGTGTGTCCTTGCATATCTGTTTGTCTGTGTGTGTGTGTTTGCATTTTGCATGCTTGAGTGTGTGTGTGTGTGTTTCCTGCTGGGGGTCAGTGATT
>VUQG01020549.1:0-24971 GCA_015106755.1 Etia nguti | reverse complement strand
TTTTTTTTTTTTTTTTTTTTTTTTTTTTTTTTTTTTTTTTTTTTTTTTTGTTTTTTTTTTTTTTTTTTTTTTTTTTTTTTTTTTTTTTTTTTTTTTTTTATTTTCAAAAAAAAAAAAAAAAAAAAAAAAGGCATGAAGGAAAAAAGAAGAAAGGAAAAATTCCCATTGTCACAGAATCATGTTAAACTCAGCAGCCGTAGCAGCGGAAAAATTTATCTGCAGCACTAATTTTGCTGCTGCATTTGATCCATTTTACACAAAGGATGTTTTAACAGTCTGCAGTAGCTGTATGTGTATAGTATGTAATATCCAACTGTAACTGTATGAAAAGCTTCTATTCAGCACAACTCCTTGATATATTTAGAAAAATATTGTGTTCTGTTCCTGGGATGCTGTGAAGCATGGATCGATATAGAATGAGCCCAAAAAAGTGAAACCTGAGAGGAAATGCCTCAGAGCCACGTCTGTTTACATTAAAGCGCCCTCTAGTGGAAGGCAGCTGCATGTGACACTGAAAATTAAACATTATTGCACTCTGTTACCTGAAGCAGTGAAAACAAACATAAGAATTGGGTTTTTGCTTCCTCTTTCTTAAAATCAGTATGTCCCTCGTATATAAGATTAATGCTGAGAACATTTCCACACAGGTGACTGAGGACGCCCATCCACCTTGGAAATTCTAGTCAGTACAAAAAGGATTAATCAAGGGTAAAACAGACACTTTGACTATTTTGAAAATATAAATTTACCCTAATGTGGGTGCAGCAGATTTCAGAATGTGGTGTGTAAGTATCTAAGTAACCTTTAAGTAAGTAACCTTTTCTCTCTGCAACTTTTATTGGATTACAGTGATCTGCTGCTTCTGAATGCACTATACTATATTTTCTTTACTTAAGTAGAAGTAGAGTGACCTGGGTTTAATAAAAATACATAAATACATAATTAAAAAAAAAAAGAAACAACCCCACTCTAGTAAAAGTTGAAGTAGTGAAGCAACTTCTTTTACTCAAGAAAAAGTGAAGGCTCTGAAATGTACTCAAAGTAAAAAGTAGCTCCTTGAAGAAAAATTCTAAGCATTTTTGTAGAATAGCAACTAAACCTTGTGCTATATTATTGTAATATAAGATTAGTACATGAGAATACAAAAATTATTCAAATTTAAATTCTAATTCTAATGAATGAACTTAGCTTGAATCTGTTATGTAGGACACAAATGTGGTGGCGGGAGGAGGAAACTGAGAAGGCAACTAAATGGTACTGACAACGCCACCTGGGAGGGGGCGGTTCCACCCCAGGAAATATTACGTTATCCAGTGCAAAAGTTGTACAGTTGTAAAGGCACACATGCTCATTATTGACAAGGCAGAGGTGTGGTGAGTCAATTCAAATAAGTTTATTAAACAAAATAACTGAAAAGAATATGGAGCTGCTGCAAAGAAAACAGCAAATTAAGTAGCAGGACTTTCAATATCACAAGACACTTAATTTTAACTAATTTTTATTTAATTTTAATTTTTACTTAGCATCTGAACAAAATGGCTAATGTGGTTGAAGACAGGCCACTTGGGGAGGCAATCTACAGGGAGGAGTGCCCATAGAGCGCTACCAGTTACTCACCCGTGATGTCACATTGCAATTCTTACTGCAACTTAGATGGGACTTTATACTCGTATCCCGGTGTTTACACTCACACGTATAACAGGGAACCTTACCAAGCATGCCGAGCCCCCTCCAGCAAGCGGCCATGTCTCTACAAACAAACAAAAAGTAAAATAAACCTTTATAGAAAGCAAAAAAATGCCCTCTGGGAAAAGCTTCACTGTCACTGAGGTTTTGGCGCAACTCTTTGACAGTGAAAGTGACAGAGGAGAATGCGTCAGAGACAGAGGATTGTGTTGAGGAAGACCCTGATTTTAAGGAATTCTCATCTGACGAGACTGAGAGTGCTGACCCAAACGCTCTCACACACTCTCTGCACGTCCTGTGTACACTAGTGCAGACAAAAAACTCGATTGTTGGACGACTGTTCCATGTTCTGACTATTTAACTGATGTTCTCATTATTTTCTGTTTCACAAATGGTTGAATTTCATCCCAAATATGTACCATCCCCCTCAAAACTAAAAAATATAACCCCCCCACACACACACACACACACAAAACAAACAAACAAACAAACAACAACATAATTAAGGTGGATTTCTGGTTTCTCACTGAATGCAGTCCAGTTGTTTCCTGAGGCTGATAAAGTCATTACTCAAGTGTCAAAGTGAAATCAGTGATATCTGTTGAGTGTTGCTGAATGCCACTTGTAGTCAGGTCATCTATCTGTCTCTGCTCAGCAGCAGGAGGCTTCATCTGGAAAAAGCTCTGAGACATTTGAGAAAGTCTGCAGTTCAGCAGGTGGATGCTCTGAATCCTGACTCTGTTCGTGTTTTCTGTAGATCAGAAAACCAACAACAGCAGCAACAAGCACAGAAGAAGCTATCAGGGAGACTCTCACTCTAACATCTCCTCCTGTCTGACCTGCAGGTGAGAAACAGGTGTGAGGTGTCAGCTGTCAGGTAGGTGATGAGTGAAGAACAGAACAGAATCCATTTCCTCTTCAAACTGCTGTCAGACATTATCTACTGCACTCTGATCACATCACTCAGACCAGCTGCTTTCTACAAAGTCTCATCAACAACATCTTTAGAAACAAACATCAACAACCAGGAAGCAGCTTCACCTCTGATCACACACACACTCAACTCTACTCACTCACCTGGAGGATCAACAATCAGGTAGATGATGCTGATGGGGTCACCATCCAAATTAGATCTCTTTCTGCGATTTGTTCCTCCCTGGACGACACAACACTCGTATGTTCCAGTGTCGTTAATCATCACATCCTTCAGGATCAGAGAGACATCCCCATCCTTCATCTGTCTGTCTTGTAGATCCACTCGATTCTTAAAAGATGGATGTTGGTTGTCCAGATCAAAGTTCTTGTCTCGGTAAAAGAGGACATATTCTATCCCGAGCTCAGGTCGGCTCCACTCTAAAACTATCATGGGATCGCTTTTGTTGATAGGAGTTCGACACGGCAGAATGACAGTCTGTCCCACTCTGATGGTTATTTTGACTGAAAGAGAAGAGCCAATATGCAGCAGAGAGTTAAAAAGTTCAACATTAAATGTCTCATTTGCACAGAACTGACCGTCATGATGAACTACAAAAAGAGACTGTGAAAAAGCAGACACGGTACACTAGGCACTCGGTGCTGAAATTTCCAACCCGGTATAGAAGGAGTCTGGAATGTACTTCATACCTTCCTCCATCGGTAACGATTTGTTGGCTTTGAATAGATTAGCACCCCCTGCTGGCAGTGCAACTTACACATGCTTATCCATTTAACGCCTAGAAGAAGCAAAGCATGACATTCATAAAATCTCCTCTAGTAGACCAGCGGGTCTATTACACTCTTTGCCGTGATACCAGCCTGGTTGAAATTTTAAAGTACCACACAACTGAAAATGTGAAACGAAGAAAATAAAATCCAGCTCTGTCTGTAGCTCTTTGATTTAAAGAAAGAAAAGTATTTAAACCTGGATATTCTTAAAATGGTCTACAATAAAAGCCTGAAGTAAACAGAATACACTGCTCAAAAACGAATGATCCTTTAATTGAATTTTGAAACCATTCAAACTCTTCATTACATGATTAGTGTGGCAAAAATAACTTTCTTTAAAGATATTACTGCATGTCTGCTACAGAAAATTAGAACAAAATGTGTTCTGTCTCTTTTTTGCAAATGAGTCACACTCTAACGCATGGTGAATAGAGGGAATAATCTGCATCAAGAACTCTATAAAAACTACACACACAAAAATATATGTTTTGTGTTATGAATTAAAGTCACATCTATTTGTAACATATGGTTAAGCCTTGTGCTTTCCTAACTTCCAAAGGTTTGATTTGAGGGGGCAGGATGTTTGTTTAAAGGGGCTATTGTCTCCAGCATAGAGCTGGACCTGGAGGGTCTGCAGTCCGGGATGCAGCGACCCCATCACCCCACAAGGGGGAGGAAGTGGGTTTGTGTACTCAAGTTTCTATAGTAAACATAGTATAAGTTAAAGGAGTCTGATTACACGGATAGCAGTGCACAAATTATAAGTTCCAAAGTTGGTTATACTGGACCATGAGAAATATATGCTTGTAAGTATGATTATATTCTGAGTTCATGTTAAATAAGTGATGTGAAATGGTTCTGTAGACTCTCATATTTGAAGCCAGCATGTAGATGCTAATTATGCTACCGTGTCAATGGGAAATTCTATTGTACGTTAGCATTAAGATAGCGGGATATGCACTAGATATTTTTTCCATTTATTTCTCTTGGTTATACCAGCTGTAATTTGAGTTACCAAGGCTTCAGTCTACACCTTGTAATATGAGAAATATATTATGTTCCACATGTATGTTGTAATATGCTTTTCTTATGTTTGTAGTTTCACAGTGCCTTCATTAGGGAGACAAATAAACCCTGCAATGACAACTGAAAGCTTTTGCCTCTCCTTTTGAAGAACTGTTATCTATCCGCTAAACCAGGCATCAACATCAACGTACAGGGAGGGCAGAATAGCCATATAATATAGAACATTTTAAATAATCTTAACGTTTTTCATTCCATGGTCTCCCTCAATTGGCTGGTAGCCTTCAAGTTGTGCGATCCCGCTGCGCGCATGCCTGCTGGTGTTTCCTGGCGTCTGTGCTACGGATACTCCATTATGGCGGATGGACTTTGCAAGATCAATTTTACAAAAACAGACTCTAGTCTGGACCTAACTCACTACCAGAAGAGTCAACACCTCAACGTTTAGCAGCTATTTATTACAGTGTACTTTAAGTATTAGTGGTTATTATGAGCTGTTATACTCTCTGATCATTTCTCTTAGTTTAAACTATTCGCTTTCACAGTTTTTGTTAACCTAACCAAGCCACTTTTTAATGATAATTAATCACAAATTTTAAGTTAATGAGGTATTATAACGTGTAAAAATAATATAAATGAAGCAAAAGAAAGTCTGCCATGTTTAGGATTCAAACTGCTGTGTGAATGTTCGCCATCTCCGAACCCACTAGCAGCCAAAGAAGACCTTTTTCTCCCTTTATAAGAGGAAAATATTAATTGTGTCTTGCAGCACACGAACCAGTACATATGAGAGCGGGTAAGTCAAAATAGTGCATTTGACCAACCCACAGAAAGAAAAAACAAATGGCCATGTATTTACTCCGTGTGTGTGTGAGTAAATTCTGAGCTCACCTTCAGCGGCACAAACCATGAGGAGACACATGCAGAGGAGAGTCCAGCAGCAACAGCAGGGTGATGCAGTCCCAGCAGTGGTCATCCTCCCTCTCAGCTCCAGCTCTACTCTTTATAAACAGAAGCCCCTCCGAGCCGCTATATTTACAAAATTTAAAATACAAAATCAGAGTAGTGGTTTTGATAATGACTTTACTGTTAGGTGACTTTTTCAAGCTCAGGTTTTGTTTCTATTTCCTCCCCTCTTTAAAATAAATACATAAAAATAACATTCCATTTAAAAAAAGAACATCACTCTGATACATTTTCACTTTACCTGTTACCTGGTCATTCTTTATTAATTTCACCAGACTAAACCTCTTTAATCACACATTAACAGCTCTGTACAGGAAGATGGATCGATGAATGGTTTTTTAAACTATTTTAAAAATGTTTGAAGATGGAAAATCAATATTTCCTAACTTTGCTTGACAGATAAAGACAATATGGCAGTTAAACAGCAAAGCTCACCTAACTTCTTTGATTAGAAATATACACATTTGCATAGAAATATCTAAAATACTGCAATACTGTGTGAGCATTTATTCCATAATTATTATTATTTCTAAAAATTTCAAGAGCTAGTGGTGAACTGATGCTTCTCAGTTTAACTGCCTCAGTAACCTACTCATTACCCTGGTATTTTCTTCCTTCCTGGTATTTCTGGTACTGAGAAGGTTTCTTCAGAGGCCTTCGTGCTAAACAGTTTTATTTAATCAGGGTGGGATTCAGTGAAACTTGCTACCTATCAGGTGCAACATTTCTAGCATTTATTCTATGACTCTGAACATTTTAATGACATGAAGAAAATCATGTGAGCCTCAGAGGAATGAACAGAAACTTTGCTGCTCTTTTTAAATATGCAGAAAACAAGGCAGAAACGGAATTAAACAGTAAATCAACAACCCATTCCACCAATAAAAATAAGATGAAGTAAATAAATCATTGCGCAAATGATGAGTAAAACACAAGGATTTTAAATAAAACAATTGTTGCGTGATCTGCAGTTGGCAGTGCCATGTGAATGCTTTTCTATAAAACTCAATTAGGTATTGTTGGGATGATTTTCCTTTCACTTCTAATCTGAAGTAAACAAATAAATAACTAGACACTGAACACCTGAATATCCAATCTTAATTAGGTATGAGTGCATCACGACTCAGACACAACAACATTCACACACTCATACATGGATCCCTGGGATTTGTAGTTCTTTTTCGGGTGGTAGTCCCAAATATGATCATCCACTCTAATATAGAGAGAAATCAATGTCTTGGTCTCCTATCTCACTTATTCTCAGTCATGTCGACCTGTCTGATACACGTGTGCATAGGCCAGTGTCGCATGCTGAACAAAGGGCTTTGTCCTGCTTGTTTATATGGGGCAGATGCACATCTGGTAATGCTTAAAGGTTCGTCATAACGGGAAAGCTGCCTTTGTCCAAATATGGTAGATGCTCTGATCCCAGCCTGAACGTGCAGCCACCCCAGTGGTCACAGGTCGGACGTATCACACGTACAATCTGAATGCTGTACGTAAATGTTTACTTTTGCATTCCTTTCTCATCTCAGCAACCGAAAGCCTATGCTTGCTCTATGTCCATGTATGGGAGTGTGTATCGAATGTAGAGGGGTGTGTGTCTGGTGTGTTCAGGCCTGGATAGGTTGTATTTCTCTGTGTCCGATCGTCTCCCTAAATATCTCTCTGTCAATAAACCTATTATTAAATGTATGTTCTTCTTTATGTGTGTTTATAGATGTGTGTGTGTGTGTGTGTGTGTGTGTGTGTGAGAAAGCACCTCAACACAAAGATTAGTGAAAGGATTACTTGTATATTTTACTGACATGAGTTGCTGTCTTAACTCATCCTGTCATCCCAAACTGTGAATTTTGTTGGGTTAGGAAGCGCTGAACAGAATTAGTAGAACATTTGAGTAGAGAGGAGATTCGCCTCTGCCAAGTGAGGTGTGGTTAGAACACACACACACACAGACAGAAACACACTGTGAGCGAGAGAGAAAGAGAGACTTAAATGTCTCTGACATTCTTAAATAATATCTAAAAAATGTATATACGGAAATATAACTATTTATTTTTTATACGCCAACACACTGAGAGAAAAGGCAGCATTGTTTCAGCGAGCGTTCTCTGGAGCTGAACTCAGGGTGTTCAATGTTTTCTCTGTAAGTGAACCAGCAGATTTCCAGTGGATTAGACCTCCAGCCACATGGCAACAAGACCACTCCCAACATTCTCACATTTACTTCTGCAGAAACAATCTATGGTTAAGAATTTCTTATTAACCTTAGGGGGAAAAAACACATTTAGCTTTTGTACCTATTTTATTGTAATGATGGTGTTTTTTCTCTCGGTGAGTTAGTGAATGAAAGATATGTAGATATATTTCATCGCACTGAGCCTCTTCCAGTTTCAGAGGAGTTACCCTGAATGAGTCCGATGTCAAAAAAAGCAGATCTTCTTTTCCCCCTGGAACCATGCCTCCAATAGAGAAACCGCGCAAAGCACCCGATCTGTCTACCATTACGTGGCAGAGGTTTTTCATAAGGATTTTGCCTCGTCTCTTCCTCCTTACCGGCTCTATGACTGCGTGATCAACTTTCTTCCTGCTGCTCCACTCCACACCAGCAGGTTGTACAGCTTATCAAAACCTGAGCATGAAACAGACTCCTTTGCTTGCTGGCATAAGCTGCCTTTTTTCCGCTAGGTGCAGGATTTTTCTTAGTGCAGGATCGTGAGGTCTTATCTTTTTTCTCCAGAGACTATTGTTGTTTGAATTGCATTACTGTATAAGTATCCTTTGAATCTCCTCTCCTCTGACGTTGAGCTTTTGCAGACAGCCACCATTTTTACAAAGCTGGACTTTAGCAGCACGTATTGTCTAGTGTGTAAAAAGGAGAAGAATGGAAAACTGCATTTAACTCTTATGTGTCATTCTGCTGTCTTCCAAGCCTTGGTAAATGACATTCTACGGTACTACCTCAACAGGAGTTTTTTTTCATATACTTGAATGGCATTCTGATCTTAATCTCTTTTGAAACACATATCTCACGTCTGCGTGTTGTTCCAACGGCTGCTGGAGTGTAAGCTGTTAAAGGGGAGAATAGGAGTTTCACGGTCATTCTCTTTCCTTCTTCAGCTACATCATGGAGAAGAGGCAGATCGCAACTGACCCAGACAAAATCCAGGTGGTAATTGATTGGCCCATGCCAACTACTCAGAAGCTGTTTCAACACTTCCATTGGTTTGCTGACTTTTACCGGCAGTTTATTCGAAACTTTGCTAAAATCAACTTGCCATTCAGTAAGCTAACCTTTTCCAAAGTAGCCTACCTGTGGAGCAATGAAGGGGAAATACTTTCTCCACAGTCAAAGACATGTTTGCCACAGTGTTCCTCCTTATCCTGCCAGATACCACCCAGCAATTAATTGTGGAAATGGACTCCTCCAATTCTGGAGTTGGAGCCAGCTTTTATCTCTCAGTATCTTTCTCCAGCAGAGGGCAATTACGACATGGGAGACCAGGAGCTGCTGGTGTTCAAGATGGCCTTAGAAGAACTGGATGGAGGGAGCGAAACATCCGTTTATTATTTGGACCGACAACAAGAATATCACATATCTCAAAGTGGCCAAACAGCTGAACTCAAGACAAGCCAGGTGGGCCCTTTTCTTTGCATGGTTAAACTTTTTAATCACTTATAGACCCAGCTCTCGGAACATGAAATCCAATGCTTTGTCCCACCTATTCAGAGGTATAGCTATTACACCACGGTGGAGAAAACCACTATTCTGCCACCTTCCTGCATCCATTGGTTCGCTGTCCTGGGAGATTGAGTCACTGGTCTGCAATGCGCAGCGAGACAAACCTAACCCCAACCCTTTGTTTGTACCTTCTTCAGTTCAGTCCCAAGTTGGGGACATACAGCCAAATTCACCTGCCATCCTGGTAAAGAATGCAATCTTTCTTTTCTTTATTGATTATTCTGGTGGCCTAAACTCATAAAAGACGTACTTGAATATGTGTCAGCCTATCAAGTATATGCCTAGAATCAATCTGTTACTTATCCGCCCGCAGGACTCTTCCGACTGCTACCGACTCCCTGGCAACCTCGGTCCCATATAGCTTTGGATTTCATCACTGGTCTTCCCCCCTTGGCAGGTGACATTGTGATATTAACCATTGTGGATCATTTTTCTAAGACAGCTCACTTTGTTGTGGATTTTATTATGACATATGTACCTGTATACACATGCAATCATAATTACTCACATAAAATCTGTGTAATCATATATACTCATATATACTATGCACACGTACAATGAAGTGTCTTATATAGTGAGGTCATTGTGTTAAGCGTTTAACCTGCATGTTCAAATCACATGACCCATATATTTAGGTCAAAAATATCTCCCATTATATTAATGAAAAAGTTTGTGTCAATTGTTGTATGAACACATGCTGATTGAAAATGTAACAATAGGGTCAGTAAATAACATTTGATAGTGTTATGGCCAACGGTGACTAGTCCAACATAGGGTTAATTCAGCTTGGTACTGCTAAAGTATGTGCATAGGACCCCTTCTCAGCATTTAGCTGTATTTAGCTGTACCGCTTCATGACATGTACGGCCCTTTCAATGGCTGTACAGCAAACAAACCTGGCCTTCGCAGGGCATGTACCTGGGATTCTGTTTCTCGCCTCAAACGCCAGAAGGCAAAAAAAACCAAACCCTAAGCATAGATAGCAGTTTACGTCTGGCATGCGCACCCAACAAGATTGTCAAATCAACTGTAGTTTTGCAAACTTTCGGACTCAGTTTGGCCATAAAACTGACTAAGGGACCCAATTAAATGATGGATGAAAGACTGACTTGCAAGAAGTTATGGTGTAGGGGCGTATGTATCAGAAGTGGAAGATGAAAAGAAAGAATAAAGCATGAAAGAGTACCTAATGGCAGGAGGAGGAGTCGCTGATACTATATAAGAGAAGGGTCGATATGTCCCGGTCTGCTGCTTCGTTCCTGTCAGTCTTTTGTGTGTTTTTTCCTGTTTGTGCTTTAAGGCTCTACACCCCGAGGTTGCTTCACTTTCGTTTGTTTTGCTTGCTTTCTATGTGTTATTTCTGCTGTAAATGTACTGTTCTGCTGTTCATATGACACTGTTTAATAAACTCTGTTCTAAACATTCTTCTCTTTTCCAGAGGATCTTTTTGAGTGATTTGATTTTTATTAGATCTGAAAAGCTGGACCTCCACAGTGTTGGTGGGATAAGGTTATCATATTGACTTCAAAATTTGCAACTCAACAATTGGCGACTGGGCGAAGGGACAAGGAGTCTGAGGCGACAACCAGGGGCCTGTGGGGATTGCCACTCTATGAAACCCAGAAAGCACTAAGCAGTTGCAAAAATAAGGTAAGCAGAGATTTTTTCTGCATAATCGGTGCTGTCTGAGTTCAGGAGAGGGGTTCTGCCCGGCTGAACTCCTGAACCCCAGTACCGACCAGAATAGAAAGTATGGCTCGCCATCAAGTATGTTCCATTAGGCACAAAACCACGCAAACTCTCGTAATTGTATTTAACCCTTAAAACCGATGCCGTAATCAGTCCTATAGCATTTTGCCTGAAGCTGCCATGCAACATGCACATTCATAATGTCTTACATGTCTGTCATTTGAAACCTACTGTTTCTAACTAATTCATACATTACATACATACTGAAGATGTAAAATTATTAACAAGATAATCAACCTCACTTGGAGCAGCATTCAGGTAGCTTCTGCTCTGTCTTGGTACACGGGATTTGTTGATCAATTATTAGATCATGTACTAACAGAGACTTGGAGGAGAGAGACCTAATGTTTAATAATCCACATTTCCCTGTTTTACTCTTTGGTTCAGATGTGGATGCTCTATTGTTCTTTCTTTATGATTTTTTATGTGTAAGTCGTTTTTTGTTGGTTGTTAGTTTGTTTTTTGTCGGTTTTGGAGCTGACACAGTCTCTATGGAGATGGGTTTTTGGGAGGGTAACAGGAGGAGAGAAGCTGCAGAGAGGCGTGTAAGACTGCAACTCTGCTTCCTGGTCCCAACTCTGTATAGTCATATTTTGGGGGGGTCCATATTTCTAGAAATGAGACCAGCTCCATCCAAAGTGGGATGGATGCCGTCTCTCCTAACAAGACCACTTTTGGTTTCCAACAGAAAGTTTCCCAATTAACTATAAAGCCCACATCGTTTTTTGGACACCACTCAGACGGCACAACAACACACTATTTAAAAGCTTGAAAAAAAGGATGCGTCACACACCATCAACTTTCCCTTTGTGAGCTGCTGAAAGCCATAATGATAAGTGAATAATCACTGTGATTACATCAATATATGAAACGAGGAAACTGAGTTGAGAGTTGAAAGCTGGGGCGGGGCTTTGTGTCGGGGTCTGACGGACACGCGTCCTCGAGTTGGCTCTATTCATCAGACAGGCTCACAGTTTCCTCTATCTCCTTGTGGAATAGAGAGTCTCCACCAGACTGAAACTGTGAGAAGAACAATGGACCAGTCCCCCATTCACTGTACAAATATAATTGTATTTTTTTAGTTGTTAATTATCTCACGAGTGGCTATGATTTTGACAACAGAGATTCGCTGCTTCATTTTGCTCTGCCATGTCACTGACAACCCGGAACTAACAATGATTGGATGTTTAGCTGGGGGGAGGGTGAGTGGGAGATCTCTGCTGTGTGTGCTGTGTGAGCCTGCGCACAAAGAGAGTATGGAGGGAAAGAGCGAACAAGAGGTGAAACCATCTCATTTGTGCCTTTTCCAGTGGATTTTTCAGCTACTGTAGTAAATCTTGTCCATATGCAGTTTGTGGGTAATCTATTTTTTTTTCTTTCTCGACTTCTAAAAGTTTGATTTAAGCGGGATGGACGTTTGTTTAAGGGGGCATTTTCCCCCTACGGATTTAGGGTTTTTCTATGAGTCGCCATGAAGCAGTAGTAACATGGAGAAAAGTATTATAGCAGGAGTTCGCAGATTTTTGTGCACATTACACCAGAGGATTAACCACTGCCCAGCAACCGTCATCTCAAATGAAGTGATTTATACTAGTTGATTTTTTTTAATGATTTGTTCTGTCGTTTAAATGAGCTGCTCTCTTGTCCCCTGCTAAAATCTTAAAATAAACACACACCTGCGATCAAAGTCAACATTTTTTAGCTTTTATTTAATTGTAAAGGTTCAAACACGTGTGTATACTAAAATACTCTTAGACAGAGAGCACAGACTTCCAGTGCAGAATTAACTGGTGACTCAGTCCTACTAAGAAGATTCTTTGTATTCTGTTTTACAGAATGATTCGGCTCTAAGCTACTGCTACCCTAGACACTCCAGTACATAGGCCCAGTTAAGTAAAAAATTATCAAATTAAAAAAAACCCTTAGGTGAAGTAGATTCATCCAGCTGACAAATGTCTTCCTCCCAAAGCCTTCCCATCCACCTTTTCCTTACAAACTCTTAGAAAACACTCTGGTTCGGGACAGGACAAATCTTAGATTCAGGGTAGTCTTTAAGCCTTTTTAGTGTATTTTCATTGCTTAGTCAGAGCTGGCAGATATAACATATTCCACAGCTGTTGTGTACACATTTGACCCTTCCAGAAGGGGGATGACGGAGGGGGGATTTTACAGCCCCCAACTCCTCTTACAGGGCCACATAAAGGAATGCTCTTTCCCTCTTTCCTCATCCCTAAAGACATGAAACAAAGGGCTTCATTACCTGTGGATGCCTAGCTGTGTTTGTGGAATAAAGTTAAAGCCGAATGCTCTTCTGCATGTGTATCTTTTAAATGACCCAAAACTGAGATTACTAAAACATATCACCAATACATAAAATAAAATACATTTCCATCACACGGTCATGGAGTTCATCACCTGGCAAAGCGTATTGCTCTCATATTGTAATAAAAGCAAAGTCTGGTTACTTTGCTGAATAGAACTTTTGGAACCAATTCTGCATTACCGATGTATGAAAAGTGTCGAATTAAAGTTCTCACAATACAACATTTTCTGAAGTCAACATGATAAGCGTCTTTTGTTACAGTATTCTGTCTAACTGTGTAAAACATCTGTGAAACTTCCAAGTATGAAAGGTGAAGCTGTACACTCAGGCTGGTTGGAAAAAGCCTTTTAAAACCCGAAGCAGCTCCCTCACTCATTTTGTAAATGTAAGAGTCTGAATCAGGGACGACGACTAATCAGAATGAAAAAGTTATAGATAAAAAAAAGATGGTTTAAAGATGTTCTGATTTAGAATGTGGTGTGGGAGATGTAGCTGATTTCACTTCAAACTACAAAAAAACTTCACTCCAGTCCTTCACTTTGTTTCCTCTGCTGTCTTTCAGGAATGTGGCCAGATGAGACCTGAATTCCCCTTCAGAGCAAACATGCATTTTTTTTTCATTACTAGCTACAGTTATGATTTTCTCTTCTATAAATCAATAAATTACTGATAACAGTCAGAACTTCTGTGTATTTAGTTTATCTTCTGAGTCAAAAGGGAGAGCTTTTCATTTGGAAATGGACTAAAAAGCACACAATAATCCCAACTCCTCCAACCACATAATTAGACTGTAAGTCAATAAAATCCCAAACTATATATTATATATAATATATCTTCAAATATATGATAGTTTGTTATGACTATGAAACTGAGGGGAAACAGACTACAGAGCGTGTGATGGCAAACAACACAAACCAACAACTTTACCGTTTGACAACAATACAATTAGACTGTGAGTGAAGGAGAAAAAAAGAATAATTAACTTACTCTGATCCACAGGCATAATATTCAACAGTGCAGCAAAATGATCCACGATTCAAGAGTATCCCAGTCACAATGACTATGAAGGAGGCAGTGTGCCTACATTACACTGCATATTTCAGTTTACCTGCATTGATTAAAATAGATACCGTTGTTGAAAAGCCTTGCTGGGAAATATATTACAATCATTTCCAGACCTTGCTTCCTGTCATATGTGTAAAATGGAGAACCAGTTGGCATCAACTATGCAACCGTTTGTTTCCTGCGAGCGTCTTATAGAGGAGTTTGTCAGGGCAGCACGTTTTAGTTTAGGCTTAGCAACCAAAGTAAGAAAGAAAGTGCTCAGAAGAGGAAGAAGAGGAGAGGGCAGGATGAGTATACAACTGGGACTGGATTTAATCAGAGCTATCAGGTACTTTGGTAAGTGCAAAGACTGAAAGATGAACTTCTGATGAGTGAGTAGTCTGTGTTTTTGAAAAGGATTGAAACTTTCTTACCAATTACATGCTGAAAAGATGCTCTCATACTGTAAAATGAGACATTACAAATGTCTTTATGCTGCTTTAGCCAGGTTGGATCTGTTTTGGGCTCGTGCCATCCAACTTTAATGCACTATAATACAGCTGTGTTGCATCTATTCTGGCTTTTTACACTTTTTTTTTAATTCAATTACATTTAATGGGTTTAAAAGTGATCACAGGGATGTAAAATACCTGTATTTTAATTCCTTGTAACTAAACCTCATCAAAATTCACAACCTGGATTAATAACACTGTTTCGGTGAATCAAATGCTCAATTAAAGCTGAGATACTGGATAGATATCGAACTTGAAGTAAAAATCTGTCTGTCTGTATGTCCAGCAGTTATGATGTTGTTGTTTGGAGCTTGATATGTAAGAGATATGCCAGACTCCAGAAAGAAGAAACAACACAGAGCAGAAAGGTTAAAGGCACAAATTCCAACTTCCAAAGTTCAAAAACTGTTAGTTGTTTATTAGAGAGAATAAATGTGACCAAAATAATACTGATTACGATTTTTGTTAGTCAGTGATGGAATTAAACTTTAAGTTCAGTTACAGTTACCGCACTGAGGATCCAGCCACCTGGAAACTGACCTTCAGCAGCACAAACCAGGATGAAGACGCAGACCACACCCCACAAGAGTGATGCAGGCGTAATCATAATCATTCTGGCTGGGAGCAAACCAGGAGGAGTGTCTCCTGCATCGTTTTGCACCGACGTTTATACATCAAAATGTGACAAAAAGCACCTCAGCTGTTTTTTCTGCAGTCTCTGTGTGAAACCTTTCAGTGGCTTTGTCTAAATTTTTTCTTCAGCCTCTGACGGTGAAAATCTTCGCCTGCTGGGTCCGCCAGTCCTGCTGAACCCCTTAAACACAATTATTTTCAGATGGTTTCCATGTTGCCTTGTTTGTTTCAGTGTAGTTAATATTTTTTTTGGTAGATAATCGTAAAAAAAAATTATTATTTCAGAGTCAGTTTTAGAGTAATTAAAAATTATATTGGGGTGTTTGTGAGCTCACACCAGAGACATAAAACATTTCTTTGTAGATGGGTTTATCACTTCTTTCCCCATTTCCGGACACAGATTTTAAAGTTTTTTTGTCCTACCAGATTTTATTTATATAGCACCAAATCACAACAACAGTCACCTCAAGGCACTTTATATTGTAAGGTAAAGACTCTACAGTAATGCAAAGAAAACAGAGAAAAACTTCCCAATCTTTCCACCGCGTGAGAGGAAAAAGTTCCTTCTAATAGAAAAAACCCTTGAGCAGAACCAGGCTCAGGGAGGGGCAGCTATCTGCAGTGACTGGTTGACGTGAGAGGAGGAAGACAGAACAAAAGACTGACTGTGGAAGACAGTCAGAGATTAAAACAACTAATGATTCAATGCAGAGTCATAGTGGGTGAAAAAAGTGACATCATGGGAATGGAAAGCTGGGGAGGAACTGAAACTGTAAGCTGGTTACTTTACAGAAAACTGAAACTGAAGGCTCTCCCTCCCATTCTACTTTTAAATACTCTAGGAACAACAAGTAAGCCTGCAGTGCGAGAGCAAAGTGCTCTAATAGGGTGATATGGTACTACAAGGTTAAGATAAGATGGGGCCTGATTATTTAAGACCTTGTATGTGAGGAGCAGGATAAGCAGGATATTCACTCACCCATCCCAATCATTCAGGTGTTCCAATCACTTTCATGACCACAGGTGTATAAAACCTAGGCATGTATACTGATCCCAACTTTGTGAGAACAGTTTGGGGACGGCCCTTCCAGTTCCAACATGGTTGGGCACCTGTCCACAAAGCAAGCTCCATAAAGACATGGATGAGCGAGTTTGGTGTGGGAGAACTTGACTGGCCTGCGCATGAATTAGAGCGAAGACTGTTATACAATATTACATTATATTACATCATATTAAACCCCTATGGATTAAGAATGGGATGTCAGATGAAAAAAATCCTTTGGGCAATATATTGCATCGGTACTCTAAAAAGATGTAATTACAAGTTATGTGCAGTAAAGCGTTCCTTTGACTGGCATTTATTATCAGACTACATTTTTTGCTGGTGGAGCTGCTCTTCAGGTCTTTGGTGGATTGTAAATGTCAAAGTAATTAAATAAATGAAGTAATGAAAACTTACATTTTCTCTTCTTTTTTCAGTTGATGAAACATTTTTTTTAATTAACTTGAACCACCTTTTCAGAATTACTGAACTCCACATAAAAAGTAATTTCAGAGTACTTATTGCTGCTGTTCAGTATAATCACAGTTTGCAGCGTAAAATGATGTCATAGGAGCACATAGACTTAAAAATTCTGGGTATGAGATGCCCATTTTTTCATATAATCACCTTATGTGAAAATCACCTTAATCAGATCCTAATTAAGGGTTGACTGAAAAGATTAAAGTGAAGCGATAGATGTGCATGAAGACTCGATGTTCCATGAGCTTCAAGCTCCTGTATCAAAGCTTCATAGATAATATCATAGATAACTATAGCACCAGGAAAACTAGGAAACCAGTAAGAATTTACTGGGAACAAAGAGGTAGAGTACCCAGTGAAGACAACAGTACAACATGAGAGTGACAAACGGAGGACTGAAACTATAAATACACAAAGACTGAATACGGGTGGAAACAATCAAAGGATAACAAGATAAAGAAAGTAAAACTAAAGACAGACGGCACAAAAGACTACCAAAATAAAACAGGAAGTAACACAGAGAATAAACAAGTCACAGGGGAGGCAGGATAAACAGAAACTCAAGTAATTACATAAAAACAAACCACGACCAGGAACAGAACAAAACTCATGTGAATATAAACACAGAGAAACCAACCAGGAAATAACTTATAAGAATAAAAATCTCAAAACATCACCACACACACCACCACTAATGTTGCTGCAGGTCATGTAGAGCCCGTCATGCTACACTGAAATTCATCGTAGCGCCACGCCCATCAAGAAAAACCCCAAACCTTCCACATTTAAGTCTTCTAAAGACTTTTATGTGTGAAACCCAAACAATTAATTATATTCTCTCTCTCTCTGGACATTTATGCAAATTCTGGGTTTTTCAGCATGTTAGCCTCTCAATAACAATACTAGTAATGCTATTACTACTGCTACTACTATTACTAATAATAATAAGCAGATTTTAATCGCTCAAATCCTAAGTACTGCATTACAAGTGAAAGCAAAATGTCAGCAAGGTGTACTCACCATACAGCACTTTGCTGCCGTGCAGACCTCCTCTTCTACGCTGTTTCTCCTCTTCAGACGTTTCCTCCTAAGCTGGTGCTGCTGGATTTTGGAGATATGGACAGCATGCCTGAGGCAATCGCAGAGATCCTGGACTGTTATGGGTGCCTGGATATTATTATCTTTAACAGCAGCATGAAGGTGAAAGCTCCAGCACAAACTCTGTCACTGAAGGTGGACAAACTACTGATGGACAACAACTACTTTGGGCCCGTCACTCTGGCTAAAGGTAGATGATGGGAACATGTTTAAATTTTACCTTCTGAGGGTGAGATGATGAGGGCTGAATTTCTCTTTCAGGTGTGCTGCCCTCCATGATCTCCAGGAGAAGTGGTCACCTGCTGCTGGTTAACAGCATCCAAGGGAGACTAGCTGTGCCTTTTCGCAGTACCTGTGAGTTGAGTGTTTTAAATAAAGTAAATTCCCTTTTTCAATAACCTTCAAGTAACTTCAATCTGCAAAATGTTGCAAACTGGTTTTAGTTTATAGTGAGCTCATTTGCTGCATGTTGAGATAATCTGTTGTAAAACTGCTTTAATTATTTCTGTGGAAACAACAAAAAAGTTAGTTCAGTCTGTATTTTGTTTCTCAACAGTTACAAAGCAGCCACTCAAGATTATTGCCAAGAATCAACAGTTCTAATTACTCATTTCTTTAATATTTGGTAACAACAAAAATAATTATATTTTTAGTGGCTAAATGTAAGTGCTTGAAAAAAATTCGAATTGGTGTAAAGAAAGTTTATTAAAAAAAAACTAATGTTAGCCTAACACTAGCATTGACTTAGCATTGAGCAGCAAGTATTCAGATTTGTACTATTTTTGATTAAAAATTACTTAAAACAATACATTATCAGAGTTTTCAGACTCCTACAATAAATAACTTATTTACCACAAAAGTTAATATATAGTAATTTAAAAAAGAAAAACTGAAAGTAGCAATGCTAATGCTAACAGAGATATAGGTATGTCAAAATATATGAAATTATAGACTGAGATAGAAACACAGAATGACCTTTACATATTAACTGTGAACATTAATAAAGATAATAATGGTGTCATGAAATTTTACAACTAATAATGATAAAGTTATTGTGATAAACAAAACAAATGTTAGCATGAAACACTAATGTTAGCATTAACGCATTAGCATTAAGTGATTTATAATTTCTCATTGAGAAATTAAACAATTACCAAAAACTTTACAAAAACCTAAATGACCATAAAAAATAAATACATTTTAGCAAATAATATTCTTGACAACGTGCCACCACTAAAAACATAGGGTCAGCATCCTTACTAAGGTTAGCATAAAAAACAAACGTTAACATTTAATTTGAATTAAAGAAATACCCTAAATAATCAGAAAATAATTATTAAAGTATTAATAATAATAATAATAATAATATTGATATTGGTATGAAAATGTTATTATTTCAAAAACTAAAGTTAGTTAAAGAAAGAAAAGATCATGAAAACTAAAGCCTAAAATGACTTAAAAAGTGACATAACTACAATTTTTTGTATCTAATTGTAACAAATTACTTGAAAGGATAAAAAATATTTAAATGCTTAAATAACTAAAGTTGAAATATTAAAATAACTTTATTAACCAGCTACAAAATGATACTTTTTGATCATGAAGAGAGTTAAAATGGCTAAAATGTGATCTGAAACAACTGCTGAGAAAGCAAAGAGATAAGTGGATCATGAAAGCAATCACAAATAAACATAAACTCACAAAAACTCTATATAACCACAAGAAATGTTAGCATTTAGCTCATCATAACATTGGCTTCAAGCTGGAGAGAGACGCTGCGATAATACACAAAATTTAGAAATGCAAAAGACGATATTCAAAAAATTTGAATGTAAACATTTTAAAATTCCAGTACAGAGTTTATATTATATATATATATTATTATATTATATTTATATTATTCCTGCTGTTTCCTCAGAGAAGATAATGACAGGTTTCACTCTGTACCTTAGACGCAGCCTCTAAACACGCTGTTCAGGCCTTCTTTGACTGCCTGAGAGCGGAGGTGGAGGAGTACGGCATCTCCGTCAGCACCATCAGCCACAACTTCATCAGCTGCTCTGCGCCTGGACCCCCAGCCACCTCCAAGTCCCTGTGGTCGCGTGAGTAAACTCCAAGGAGGCGAGGCAGATGTTCAAACACTTCTTTTATTGTTGAAAATACTGAGTGTTATTTCCTCTTCCTGTCTGCTCGCTGCAGTGTTGTACACTAAGAAGCCCCTCGGCGTTTCTCCTGATGAAGCCGCCGCGGAGATCGTGAAGACTTTAAACAATAAGAGGAAAGAGGTGGTGATTGCTCCCTCGCTCCCTAAGATGGCCATTTACGCCAGGTCCTTCTTCCCAAATGTGTTCTTTGCTGTGATTGGTGCGGGGGTGAAGAACGCCACCATCGCCGCTGAGATGTAGATACTGCCTCAGCACTGGGATGACGGGGCACACGATATTAGGTTTTTAACAAATTAGTGGAGGTCACAGATGTTCATGCGCATGGCTGAGTAGCTGGGAAAAAAAAGGCCCAACAGTCCCAGATTTAATCCACATCACATTATCTGATTCATTGTGTTGTTGTTGTTGGTGTAACTGAATTGTGGGAATATCAGCTATATGGTTTTCATGAATCATGAAGCTGCCACACACAGTGGGGGCCAACAGGGGTCCAACAACAAATGTTTGCCTCTGAGCTCCTAAGTGGATAAATCCAGCCATGCCTGTGTGGATTAGTGTTTCGTCTTAAACTCAGATTTGTGTGTAAAATGTTGATTTTCTTCATTTTAATAAACAGGGTTTCCTTAAAACTCAACAATCAAGAGTTACAGGACTTACTCATATTTATAAATATTCACTTCTTCTTTAGTTTTCATAGTATTTCTATCAAAGGTGACCTATTGAGGAGATTTTGCATCTGCTGCTGAATTTGTGGAGCAGAATACCAATAAAGGTGTTGTTGTAGGTGTCTTTCTGTTTTAATGTACAAATTATAAAGGTGCTTTTTTAAAAGAAATTTTTTTTTTTTAAAAAAGGTCAACAAACTTTTTTAATAAAAAAAATATTGAACATCTAATAAGTATTAGATGTTCAATATTTTATTTTATTTGTTTTTATCTTGGCATAATGTGGCACTTATTATAAAGACAATGTGATTTTTATTCTATTTAAACTATAATCATGAACTAAGTGCTCATTATTCATTCATCATGAAATGTGTCATTTACTGTATGAGTCATGGTTTAAAGTGTAATAATTACTTTCATTACAGCCACTAAAAATAAATACATTTATATTTATAAATAAATATAACAAGCTAATTAAATATTCTGAGTTATTAATTTTTTTTGACTTACTTCTGAATAAGTTGAAATTTCAAGAAATTTGTAACTTAAGGGTGGTGTTTTGGGGGTTTTTTTTGAAGAAGAAAGCAGCTTCCATACCTTCCTGACTAAACCTCACAGAGAACTGAATATTAAAAATATATATATACTCCACATTTTACTGCTCTACAATTTCCGCCACATTTTCTGGAAATGTTTGTATTTACTTGAGTCGAATTAACAGATACATTTACAAACAACAGATTTCATATGAATGATGTCCTTTGTCATTGATGCTCAGCTTTATCAGAATGCTTGGGAATAAGATACAAATATTTTCATAATTCGGTTCATGTTTATGATCGAACTAGTTAGGGATGTTTCAAGGTCATGAAATTTATGACCATGAAGAAACACACAGCTGACGACTTCCTATATTCTAGCTGCTTTTGTCTGAGGTGCTCTTTGAAATGAAAATCACTGGGTTAAATAAATCAATCATCTTCAAACACTCCTGGCCTTTTTTTGCACAGTTATTTTGAAGCAAAATCTAAATTAATGTTAATTTCAATTTCAATGGTGTGACATAATGACTATTCTTAAAAATCATTTTATAAGCTTTATTCCCCACCACAGATTCATTTGTGATTCTTTGAGTGCCATATTTCTCTCTTATAATGTCTCTCAGTAGAGAGTTACAGAAATGGAACAAATAATTATAAAAATACTAGGATTACTACCAATAAATTGTTCTGGTATTGTAGTTTTCAGTTAAACGAATATCGTATTAATCCTATTATTTTGTTTTGAAGGTCAAAGGAATTTAATGATTAACTCCTGCCTCATGGCTCCCTCTGGCGGACAAGTCAGAGAAGGCCTGTTCGTCGACGCACTGTTGTGTTTTAGCTGTTTATTTAATTTATTATTATTTTTTAAATAAATGGCTTTTAGAATACTTTCCAGAGTCTGCACACTGACTCAAGGACTGAAATCCTCTCAGACCGCCTTCAGTGCGTTAAGCTCCGCCGGCAGTTTAAAGGTTGAACATGACCGACGCAACCAGCGCTTCACGGTCACCGCAGGCAGCAGCAGCGGTAAGCATACAGCCGGAGTTAAAGCTCCGCTTCCCGCGTAGAGCCTGTAAGAGAGCCCGAGGTCTCGTCGCGGCCTGATGGAGGACATTTCAGATGATTAAATATTTAATTTTGAATTGAATATTAAGATACGTTTCTCTTTCAGCTGTTTATTTGGATTCTTCTCACACATAACTCGTATTTTGTGTGTAGCAAGCGGAGCGCTCAGCGAGATTCCATTTAAAAATGTGTGTTTTTAAGGTTTCTTTGGTTAAAGTCAGCTTCTTTTTAACCAATATCAATATGATATATTTCATATGATTCAGTGCCAGTTAGCTAAGATTTCGGCATACTTATTGTGATCTGTACTGATATATTTTAGTGAAATCTTGGCGAAGTAAAGACCTAGCACAACAAGTTACAGGTGAGAAGTTGGGATCTAAATAAAGGTATTTTTGATGGGAATTTGGCATTTTCTGTTCCAACTGATTTAATTTTCCTCAAAGTTTCAGAAGTCCCCCATTTGAAAGAAAAGAAGCTGTATTTCTTTCTATGAAACAGCATGAGATAATTTAATCCAGAAACTACAAAAATCACTTGATTTGTAATTTTTTTCCCCCCTTAAGCGTCTGCTTAATGTTATTGTAATATGGAGCCATTACTGCCCTCTGTTTCTAGCAGACCATGAATGTGGGGTGCTGAAATACAGATTCACTGGGGAGAATGAGGTGGACCTGATGTCGACCTTCGTACCCGAGACATACAGGGGGCATGGTGTTGCAGCTCTGCTGTCAGGGGTAAAACTCCAGGTGTCAGTCAACTCGTTTCAGGTCATACCTGATTTTTTCTGAATAGCTTTAATGTTTGTTTTGTTTCTTCACAGGCTGCGCTGGACTTTGTGGTTGAAGAGAACTTAAAGGCTCATGTCTCCTGCTCCTACATAAAGAAGTACATTGAAGAGCAACCACAGCAGAGATATAAAGACTTTGTCATCACTTGACTGCAGCTTGTATGGCACCTACATACTGTAATTCTACCTCTAACTAACTACACTCGTACAGTGAGCACTGTACAAGTGAGAAATCTCATATCAGTGTAATTCAGTGTACTTTTAAACAATTTCAAATGTAATGTGAACTATATTTGGATAATATAACCAAAAATCTAATTAAACCAAAGGGGTTGAAGATGATATTTGTATTATAATAAGAATTTAATAACAGTTTAACAGATAAATGGTGATTTTTTTTATATCAGACTGTGTGCATGCATGACTGAATTTTCTACCAATAAAATTCATTAGAATGTAATTAAAAATCATTGTTATACTATACAACTGTATCATTATATTATACATGCAGAATTATGTATTTGATATGTAGAGTAAATAATACAACCGCTATGTTATTTTCATATTTAAAAGCTTATATAAAGGGACATCTGCTCATTTCCACATATATTTTTATTCCTGGACCCCACTAGAGTAGCTTTGCATGATTCACAGTTCAAAATATGTTTTATTTATCTCATACTAGGCTTTGGTGTAACCCCTGACTTCATCCTCTGTTTGAAAGAAGCTTTCTGATGACAGGCTGCCCCTCAGTAACAGAGCAGCTGAACAGCAGATGAGTGTCTGATTGACCATAAAGTGGATATCCCCACTGTGTGATATCATACAGAGGCAAGCGTGGGGAAAAAACAAACTAATAGAGTCTGAGATTTTAACTCACAGGAATTACTTGTATACACACTGACCTCATAATTTGACACTATGGCCAGAGACTTTATGTATTTCTGTGTCTGTATATTAAGAAGGCAGTGTAGGTCCTAATCTGCAGTTAACAGAAGTGGACTAAAGTTTATTAGTGCAGTTGATTTAATTTTTCCTGGCTGATCAATCCTGCTTTAGATTGAGAGATCGCTTAAAATTAGTATAAATACTAACTAATCACAGAATCATCACAGAGTCAAAGGTAGAAAAGACTTCATACAGTGGCTTGCAAAAGTATTCGGCCCCCTTGAACTTTTCCACATTTTGTCACATTACAGCCACAAACATGAATCAATTTTATCGGAATTCCACGTGAAAGACCAATACAAAGTGGTGTACTCGTGAGAAGTGGAACGAAAATCATACATGATTCCAAACATTTTTTACAAATAAATAACTGCAAAGTGGGGTGTGCGTAATTATTCAGCCCCCTTTGGTCTGAGCCAATACTTTGTAGAACCACCTTTTGCTGCAATTACAGCTGCCAGTCTTTTAGGGTATGTCTCTACCAGCTTTGCACATCTAGAGACTGAAATCCTTGCCCATTCTTCTTTGCAAAACAGCTCCAGCTCAGTCAGATTAGATGGACAGCGTTTGTGAACAGCAGTTTTCAGATCTTGCCACAGATTCTCGATTGGATTTAGATCTGGACTTTGACTGGGCCAGTCTAACACATGGATATGTTTTGTTTTAAACCATTCCATTGTTGCCCTGGCTTTATGTTTAGGGTCGTTGTCCTGCTGGAAGCTGAACCTCTGCCCCAGTCTCAAGTCTTTTGCAGACTCCAAGAGGTTTTCTTCCAAGATTGCCCTGTATTT
>VUQG01020548.1:13787-33546 GCA_015106755.1 Etia nguti | reverse complement strand
ACAATGGAATGGTTTTAAACAAAACATATCCATGTGTTAGAATGACCCAGTCAAAGTCCAGATCTAAATCCAATCGAGAATCTGTGGCAAGATCTGAAAACTGCTGTTCACAAACGCTGTCCATCTAATCTGACTGAGCTGGAGCTGTTTTGCAAATAAGAATGGGCAAGGATTTCAGTCTGTAGATGTGCAAAGCTGGTAGAGACATACCCTAAAAGACTGGCAGCTGTAATTGCAGCAAAAGGTGGTTCTAAACAGTATTGACTCAGGGGGCTGAATAATTACGCACACCCCACTTTGCAGATATGTATTTGTAAAAAATGTTTGGAATCATGTATGATTTTCGTTCCACTTCTCACGTGTACACCAATTTGTATTGGTCTTTCACGTGGAATTCCAATAAAATTGATTTATGTTTGTGGCTGTAATGTGACAACATGTGGAAAAGTTCAAGGGGGCCGAATACTTTTGCAAGCCACTGTCATTAATCTTAAGTAAGTAAGTAATCTTCATTTATACTGACATTTATACACTGTTCAGAATAATTAATAACTGTGAACAAAACTGAGAATCAACTAAATCCTTCTTTTGTTAACTGACTATTGTAATAGTCCAATGTTTAGTAATATTTAGATTTGCTCAATTAATAAAGCATAAAATCAGTTACCAATATCAGTAAAAATCAGTTTTCCAGTCTCCAAAAGAGAAACTTGAGAGAAATATTTATATGCCGTTGCACGGCATCAGATTTTAGCAAAAGGAGTAAATTTGTGGAATTTATGGAGAACTAAAGACAATTAAAAAGTTTAATTAAATTAATCAAATGTTTAAGGCCAATACAAGTTTTGAGTCTTATTAAGTTCACTTTCATCAGCTTCTACTGGGTTTTTTTTAATGCAAGAATCAGCGTGTTTATCATCCCATATGCGCACCTTGGTGATAAGGCTTCGCTCTTCAGAATGCTGAGGTGGAAGAGCGACGGCCCCAGACAAACAGCCAGGTTCATGGGCGTCATCTGGTTCTCCTCCACCATTGATGTAACGTCACCCAGGAAGTAGAGCAGCGTCTGCAGAACCTCCCTGTTTTCATCTGGCATTAACAAGATGGCCGCTCGGACGGCCTGCAGTCTCTGCTCCTTTGGGACATCTGAAGAAAAATATGGACGCGAGGAGGAGTGAGGGGTCAAATAAATAATGTGGCTAAGGTTTTAAACAATAGAAATTCTTAATTATATAGCAAACACTGTTTTTCAGATTTGATTGAAATGTTTGCCACATTTTATGATTTTGGAGACAATTAACAATGTTGTTTTATAAAATATTGTTGATTAAACATTAAAGCTGCTTTTTACTGGTTCAGAAATTAAATTGTGATGATCTGAATAGAAGAACAAACAGATCACATATACTGTGTTTGCCTGTATTTTCACTAAGGCCAACTAAACCATTAAAGCTATTTACAGTCACATGCAAATGACTGCAGGTGTGCCTCTGAGGTGACTTACACTGGTAAATATGCAGGAAGGTTTCTCCTAGCTTGCTGGTTAGGAGAGGTTCAGGCAGGTCTCTGAAGAACTGTTTGACCATGTCGGCAACATCGTAAGCTGATTGGTCTTCATAGCTCACGCAGTCAGGAGACAACTCGCATTGCTGCCTCAACGCCTGAATACGAGACTTCACGCCGGACTTCCGGAACAATCCGACCTAAGAGAAGAAGACCAGAAGGGAAGGGAAAGTCACAGGAAAGAGACAGGAGGACATTAACTGTTTATCGGCTTATTCATGCCTCCAGTAGCGCTTTGAGAAGGACAATGTTTTACTGATTCTAACCTGGTCCAGACAATGTGTTCTGAGGTGGCTGAGGGCCTGCTGTAAACACAATGGGAGTGGAAAACCGCAGCGCTGGACATGGACAATGAGGGGAACCCCGAACACACTCTTCTCTTTGTAGTCTGGCACCTTCATGCGCTTCATAAACTTTGGCACAGACCTGAAAGCAATAGAGAGAATTAGGTGTGTGTGGCAGAAAAAGTCGTGCATACTTTGATTATCTTCTCTTTATTTAAATGCTGGTTGACAGGAGTAAACAAAGGTCACCATAAACAAGTCAAAGCTTGTGTTTGGAGAGCATAATCAACTGATGAAGGTGTGTGGGGGTGACAACCTAAAGCCAGTTTGTTCAAACACTGCGGCAACTTCATGCATGTTTTAATACCAAATGAAGTTGATGGTTGGCCATATGGTCCTGCTGTTTCAGCTCTTCTGCAGAGTTAATGGAAGCAGTAAAAATAACCACTGCAAAAAGTGTCACACATATAGAACATACTGTACCTTGCTAAGCTGGAACACATAAGGAAAAACAAAAAAGATTGTTTATATTTTTTACATTTGAGGAAAAAAAGACGGGGAGATGAAGAAAGAGGTTTAATAAAAAAAATGTATAAAATAGTTTCAGATACTTTGCATGTATGTTTGACAGCTTGTGAATTTCTAGTTTTATAATGAATGAATGACATTCTGGCAGAGAAGAAAAGACAAACATAGACTCAAATTTTCTGCAGTGATTGTAATGCATGCCCACCACGTCCAGCCGTGTTTGTTGGACATCGAGTATTTCTCCATGATGGCGGTGAGGCGGAGCAGGGAAAACTTTTGCAGCAGGCTGAGCTGGCCCGCTGATTGGCTGCTGATCTGCAGAGAAGATGCCGGCTGGTTGAGATGATCTGAAGTTCTGAAACTGGGCCATCGTAGACTGGGATGCGAAGAAAATACCAGCAAACAATCAGACACTGTGATTCAGTCACTGTAAATATGAGTCTAGTTTATTTTGAGTCTTGTTATTATAGTTTTGTGGAACTAGCTTTTATGGAAGAATATAATTGTACTGGTTTAAAACAAAACTTCAGGTTAGACAGATTTGATTTGCTGAAGGCAGCCAGCAGAAACATTACCCAACCTGTTCAATGTTAAAGAGGAGGTCCTCGATTAAAAATCAACCATTCAACCATCAGGGGCTCGTATGATTCTCCAGCAGATAGTAGGAAAAGCATATATTACTTTTCTTAATGAACCTAATAAGAACTGTTCACAAAAATGTCAGCGTGGATAAATCAGTAGGACATCTAAGGTCTGTTTAGTATTTTATGTCTGCATCCTTTTATCTCTCCACTGCAGCTGAACGACTGTTTAGGTGGAGGACAAAGCGGTGATGTGGAGTGAGAAGGCTTCAGCTTTGAAAGGCACCCACTTGATTCATCAAGCACAGGCTGCTGGAGCCCTATTTTAACTTCAGAGGAACTATGCAATATATTTGGACTCCCAACATTTACAGTACATGTCCAGAGAGGCATATTTGAACAACACAAAGGGCATCGCACCAATTTCCAGTACTGGATACTTGACAGAGGTGTTGCTAGGCAGTTTATCTATTAGCTATTTACTCTTAAGCAGGCAAGAGAAGGTGAAACATTCAAGCTGTAACTGAGCCTTTTTTTATGGTTTATCATTTAGAATCTATACCACCAATGAAACTGAACAACGAGCTGTAAATATAAACACAATTTAACCCAGGATCACCACCCTTTCACTGTGCACTGCTTCATTAACGGTTAACGGTTGTGCTCTTTTGGTTTTTCCTCCAAATAAACTGTTGCTTATATACACCATGAGTGCTTTGGCGTGCTTCAAGATCTCAGCCATGATTGCAGTGATTACACTGTTAATATAATCAATAAAATTTAGGGCCAAAACTATAAAAACACAACTCAAGTTGTAATAAAACCATAATTATCCTTTAAAAACTTGAAGGGCTGCTCACCGTGGTCTTGTGAGGGAGGCCCCAACTCCAGAGTCTCTCCTCTCCCGGCTGGTCCCAGTTGAATCTGTGTCATTTAAGGAGACCCCGTCTCTCTCACCTTCGCTGGGAGTGGTCCGGCCCTCCCCTTCCTCCTCCCCCTCCCCTGCCTCCCCTTCAGGCAGCACATTACGGCTCCAGTGGTTCACAATTTGCTGCAGACCGCTGACATGCTGGATAATGTCATCCAGGTGAGGGAACAGATTGTCCTCTTTCTCCAAGTCCAGCAGGTCTCCTGTGCTGGCATACAAATGGGAGCCTGGCACGTTGTCATAAACACTCACTCTGCTGCCCCGTGGCGCTCCAGGACAGGGTTTAGACAAAGGTTTACCAGACCAGGGTTCACCCAGGCCATTGTCACGGGGACAAGTTTGGGCATGTACGTGGGGGTCATATTTTCTGTCACCAGGGGAAGGCGCCAGGCTTTCTATGGAGAGGGCTTTTGGAAAGGTGCCTGGTTTATGGTCTTTGGGGATGTGAATGAGGAGGTTTTCATATGAGTGAAACTGGTTTCTGCCAAACTGGCTCTGACCTTCGGTCCTTTTACCCTGAGAAGGCAACACCATATCCTCCAGATACATGCTGCTTCTCTTGCTGGCAGTGCGGGGCTTTGTACACACAGGCTCCTTCACAGTGAGCTCCACAGTCTCGTTGCTGGGGCTCACACTCACTGTGACCTGGTCTTTACAATCCTTGCTAAGAGAGTCAGGGGAAATGTCACCATCAGTTTGGTGGCTCTGTTTAGGGCTCTGCTCTAATTGGCAGATAGGCGTACACTGGAGCATCTGCAGCGCCTGAGGTTCCTCCCCCTGTAACACCGGCCCGCTGATGACCAGCGGCGGCCTGCGGTTTGAGCCCTTCCGCCTCGTCGATGGACCCCAAGTACGCATTATTTCCATTCGCCGCAAAAACTCTTTGGCTTTATTCCGCCTCCCTTGCCCATGGCGGCTGCTTTTGATCGGCAGGGAGTTGTAGTGTGGAAGCTCCCGTGGCGGTTGATAGGAAGCAGAGAGGGAGGCCATCGATATAGAGTCGGGCATGGCAGAGGCGGAGTCTTCGCTGTGTAGCGAGGAGACTTCCGTGATCTCCTGCTCACTCAGGTCTGTCAGCACGCTCTCGCTGCTCACTGTGCTGTGCAGACCCTCCCCCTGACCTGTCGGGCTGCTTTCATTGGTGCTGTCAGACAGGAAGTCTTGTAGGCGAGACCAGCGCCGGCTGCTCCACTCGAACGTCCACCTTTTACTGATAGCCAATGGATCATCTTCATCGGAGTCATCACCCTGTGGAAGGAAAAAGGAAGTATGAGCTTCTACACTGTTAAGCTTAGGATACTAGACTTTTTGGGGGGTTCTTTGGTGTAGAAAATAGTTTCAGTTTATTGAAAGATTTGGGATCCATTTTTGAACAAGCTAACAATTTTTCAGTATGAATGAAAATACATTTCATCACTGTGACTGACAGTACACCACACCATAATTTTCAGGCACTCAAGTACTGTAGCTGTGTATAGTAATTGAGGAACAACAGTCAAGCTGCAAAAACCTCTGTTCTTGTAATTCATTGGCAAAATTTTTGACTTACTTTCTTCTTGGGTTGACTGACGTCCAGTTTCATGGAGGCGCACTTGTTCAGAGTATTTAGACGCCTGCAACAGACAAGCGCACACAATCACAAGCTAAAGCTGCATCTAAAGCTGCTGCACTGGATGTGATTTGTCTGTTGTGTGTCTGTTTCCATCTGCACTTTAACACCACTCCCTTTCAGTCTCGTTTCTCGCCTTTCACTACCACCTTCTCACATCCCTGCTGGGTCTGATCAGTCACTTTCGGATATGCTTCTTCACTGCCTTCTTTAAACTTCTTCTCAGACACTATCTTCGTTGTAGTCTGTCTACACACATGTTCCACGCTGATTTTCTCCTTCTCTTCTTCTGCTTTTCTCTGCTGGCATCACTCCAGTGAAATTGATTCTCAGTCCTGAACACAGCCAGCTCCTCCCCTTCACTTTTCTCCCTTCACCCTGAGGAAAGCTTCCACTGTCTCCACCTTCAGCATTTAGGATGTGATGAGTGGCTCTTTAGCGGGGTGGTGCCTTTGTCCGTGCCTTTAAGACGGGATTGTTAAAAACACGTTTCAGGGCTCATGACCTCTGTCATTTGAAAGGATTTCAGCCCTCTAACAACACAGTAGGAAATCCTCCTTTGTTCACTGTAAACCTCTCTGTCCTCTCATACAAATGGCCAGACAAAAATTGCTCTGCACAACTTGTGTCATTGCGAAAATGACTATATAATTTAACATTTAAACAACACATTATGAGCGTGTTTTATAGCTCTTGAGATACTTTTCAGGGGATCTGATGTGTGTTCTCTCACGGTATAGCTGTCAGGAGTCACTAACGTTATAATTACCACACCCTCCTCTGCCACAGACACTGGGGAGATGGGGGGTAAGCAGGAGAGAGAAAAGAAGCAGATAAGGAGCAGGATAAGTTGGTGCAACCAAGAAAAGCTTTAATAAAATGAAAACAGGAGATTTGAAGAAGAAAGTTCAAATATGTGTGGAAAGAAACACCACAAAGCTGGGAAGTGTTGGGAAGTACCGGCATCCCCTCACTCCTTCCCCACTACTCTCACCCATTCCTCGCCCCCTGCTTTTCCCCCCGAGGGTCTCTCCTCTTTGAATGGGAGATCAGAGTTCGACAGAGGGGAGGGGATGTGACCAGATCAAAGCTTCAAAGTATATGGGTGGGAGACGTGGATGGGGAGTTCATTAAGGAGAGGGGGGGTCAGACATCTAATGAGTAGCAGTTAGCATGAGGCCGCAGGACAAGCCAGAGAACTGAGCAGGAAAAGGAAGCTAGAATTTTTCTGGTCTTAAGTGTGTACGGGTGGGGGCATAAGTGTAAACACTTAAATGCGTCGACGTCCTTACCGACACAGAGGCTCCACCAGATCCCGGTCCAAAAAGTCGTGGTCCCTTTTAACAGACGAAATGTCAAGCGGAAACTGGGAATCTGAATGAAAGAGACAGAGAAAACGAGTTTTTTAGTTAATGACTGACAGATAACACGAGTCTGCATATTCCTCATCGAGTTAACTGTTAAAGAAGTCTGCTGCCACCACTGTTAACACTCCTCATCTGCATCTGAAGTATTTTCGAATGCACACACATACACACATGCTTTCAAATCCCAAAATAGCTCAAATCCCACAGAGCGCCAGTGCTAAAATGACTCAAGCTTTTTTTTATTTTGGTGATTCTCAGTGTGTGGTTGCAGACTGCAGGCTTCATGTGCCTGGGGAGCAGCCACAGAGTCCCAGAGCCCGGCATCCACAACCCAACATTACTGAAGCTCTCAAGATTTCTCAGAGAAGCTGTGTGTGTGCATGTGTGTGTGGTGTGTGTGTGTGTGTGTGCTGCTAAAGATGGACTGTTATGCTTTAAGAACTACTTCTTAGATTAGGCCATTTCCTGTTTATGCTTGAAACCTATAAAAGATCCAGTGATCATCACATGAATAATCGCTATTGGGAAGGAAAGAAAGAAAGAAAGAAAGAAAGAAAGAAAGAAAGAAAGAAAGAAAGAAAGAAAGAAAGAAAGAAAGAAAGAATTCCTTTGATGGGTAGATGACTGTAAGAAAAGTGGTGGGTGAGGCAGGGTACAAGGAGAAAGGTGGGAGAAAGAAGACAGAAGTAGAAGCTATGAGAGTCCCAGCAGTGATAACAAGGCCTTTCCCATGACCCCTCCCTCCAGACAGGAACTGAAGCCTGGAAATAGAATGCAGTGGCCCAGAAGACGAGGATACAAGGATGGAGAGATGGCAGAAAGAGAGAGAGAAGCACAGATGGTGGAAAAATAAAACAGAGAAAGGACATAGAACACAGAGAATAAACAAAAGGAGATATTTGAAAGAGGAGGTCCTTGTGTGAAACAAGGCAGCTGGGTAAAAGCTGGACTTTGGCTCCTCTGTGTGCGTACCTTCATACAGCTGGGCGTACTGTGGAAATCCCGCTGCTCGAAGCCAGTCACAAGCCTCCTTAGCCTCAATTTCTGAAAAGCAAAGAAAGCAGTAGAGGGATGTTGAGCGCAAACATCAACATATGTATGTTTTTTATTTTATTTTATCATTTAGGATCTCTACTGTTCAACTATATTTTTAGTATGTTGTATTTTTTACAAATTTACAACTTCTAGTTTGCATTATATATCACCACAACCAAATATTATGGAGGAAAGTCCCTAAATGATTTCCTTTCTGAGAATCGCAGCCGAACAAGGTCGATATTTTGAAAGTCTTAATTGATAAATTGAAAAACATGATAAATCAAATTAAAGACAGACTCGCGGTGACTCATTTTCCATGATCCGTCTCTGAGCGTGTTACGGAAACAGAGGAGGAACATCTCAGAAAACGTGACTTCCCTCTGGGAATTTAGAGGAACGATGAGACTGGAAAAGCTGGAAATTTGCCAGAGAAGGATGCACATTATCTTGAGTGGACAAATGAAGCAGCTTTCACTGTCTAACATTACATCTGTACTACAGAGAGAAATATCCGATCAGATACACCAGCCTTCAGAATTGAAAATATAAATGTATAAAGAAAAAACAGGTCTTGAACATGGCGCAGCACGGTGCTGCCAACACCTTGAGACATTTTACAGGCATTTGTTTTACTACTTTTTTCCACAAGCCTATGTACTGCACACACCTTTAAACTGGCAGCCCTGAAATGCACAAGTGTGTGGGTATGTGTGTGTACAGTACGCTCACTTTATGAGCAGACACTTATTAAACCGCTCTGCAGCGCCTCTTTGTGCTGACAAAGACATCTTAATAATCTGGTGACAGCAATCATGTGTTTTAAGTGCAATATGACTTAAAATACACACTGAGACATGCTAGAAAAATAAAAAAAATCATAGATAATAAGGAATGGGAAGGCATTTACGTGACAAAATAAAAGGTTAAATGACAAGTATTAAAGGTCAGATAAGAGCAATTGTAACTTCATCATTCTACAGTCACGGCTCTTATCCAATAGCTCTGTCAAATCCACACTCAATCACTCTCACTTGTCTCATTCACTCACACAGAGGTGCTGGCACTGCCTGAGAAAGTCACCGCAGAAACACAGAGGACAAAGTTCAGCAGGGAAATAAAAAAATCTCTGACTTCACCCTCAGAGATGAGAATGGCCAGAGGAAATGATCCCATTACCACAATCCAGCAATTACAACCCTCTTCCAACATTCTCAGCATAACTCCTCTCTCTAAGTCACATATGAAGCAGCTCTCGGGGTAAAAATATTTCCAGTTCTCTGAAAATAGACTGCAGAGACCGAGAGATCCCAGAGAGAAGCATTTCACCGGAGAGAGGCTTTCAGGAGAAACGTGAAAACTTACTGGAAGGTCTCATGGTGTAGGTGATGACATGCTTCTATCCCTTTGTCCTTTGCTCAGACTGACGTTTCCTCTCCATCCCGTGGCACGTCCATTCGCTGCTATGCAGCTTTCCGTCAAGTGGCATTGATTCTGTGCTTTCTTCCCCGCAGCCTTTCCAGCCCGTGTGTTTACAACTCTGCCTCCCTCTTCCAGCCTGCCCCATGCAGGTTTTCTCTTCCCTCTAATTTTCTCCTCAACCTCCTCTCTCGCACTTTCATCTTAGGTAGGATTTACATACAATATCTCTCTATTTTTACAGCCCTTTCTGCCTTAGGCTGAATTGAACTCTGTTCTTCTTGTCATGCTTTAATTTCTTATTAATTCCTCAGATTTTTATGTGCTCACTTAAACTTATTTACTTACTTTTGCCCTCATCTTCCTTTTGCCACTGCACTCTTTCTACATCCTTCTTCCTATCAACCCTTCCTACCATATCCTCCTCAGAATCCTTCTCTTAACAAAAACACCTCCCTCGCATGCTTTCCATTATCCAGCCGCCCCATTTGCTTCTTCCACTAAATCTACTCATCCTTATTCCCGTCAACTGCACATCTTCGCGTCACATTATGATTGTCATTACCAGAAGTGATGTTGCCCCATAAATTCCATGAAGAAATAATTTCAGTTGACGTTTGCATCAGCCAGACCCCGAGGTCGCAGCCTGACAAATGGCGGACGCCAACTTCACATGTAAGCTGGACCTACTGGCTGGTTAGCAAGGACGCTCGAGCCTTCCATCTCTGTGTTTACAGCACAACCTTACACATCTGAGCAACAAATGTGTACGAACACACATGCATTAGACACACTACACATTTAGGAGAGTCCAGATGTTGCCTCCAGTGAGTCAGAGAATGCAACAAGGGTGAGACAGACAGCTGGGGTGGGGAGTGGCAGCTGATATGGACGGACCCTGTGGGAACACCACAAGGAGGAAGCCATACCACACCAGCTGTCTGCTTAGTGTATGTTGAGATTTTAAACACTAAAATGTGTGGCTTCTTGACAGCCACCCTTCCACTGAGATCATTTCTGATGAGGCTTCGGTGAACAATAGATGGATCAACTGAAGGGTCAGATGCATGTCACAGGTCCTGTTTCAGGTCTTTGCTTTAACTAAAGAAGTGAGAACAAATTCTGTGTTTTTCTGACAGGATGCTAGTAACAAGGTGCCTAAACATAACATTTAAAATTGGTGCTTTGCTAAGTTTTCTGCTATGTGTAGACACAACACTGGCTCTTTCCTTGAGTTAGGTGTCTTTTTATGCTTGAATGATTCACAGGTCAACAAAAAACAAATGTACCTCTGAAAATGGTCAGGTACAAGCACTGGACCGAAAATGAGTGAAAAAGCAGCCAATGTCAAAAGAAAAAAGTTAAAAGGCCTAAAATACAAACACAAACAATGGCATACTTCATTGCTATGTTTGTGCATGTAATTGGCAATGGCAAAGCTGCTCTCAGCACAGGAACAAAGCACTGCCATTCATCTGTGCAGAATTTAATCAAGAGATTAATTAGTACACAAACATATTATTAGCGGGCCACAAAACACCCCAGTGCACGCAGTCAGACGGAGCTAATCCGAGCTGCCCGCCATGCTGTCTTTCAGCGTATCTCACTGCACTGGTGCTGAGGAGAATATACGACAACAGGCGGAAAGCCAGCAACAGCCAGACAGATGGTATGTGTACGAGTGCGCTCGACTGTGTGTTGGTCTGTGAATTATGGCGTTCATGTGTGGGACAAAGGGGCTGTAATTTAAAGTAAAGTAATTTCTTACATAACAAGGGTGCCAGCAATCTGACGTAATGCATATAATTCAAACACCCGAATGTCCTCACAGCTTTTTTTAATGAAACTTTGCCTTTCTTTTCTCTACCTTTCATTTCCTGCTTTTCATCCCACACCAGTAACCCTGACTTTTCTGGCAGCCTTTTATCTGTGTTATGTCTGCCTCATACTGGATCCCAAGGACCCCAAAGTCCCCTAGATTACATCATTTCCTGTTCTAAATTTCCCATGCGTTCAAAGTGGCATGTGAGCTAAGAACAGCAGCAGGAAGTTCCTGGGCTGAGCATGTCAGTGGGACTCAGATGGAATATTTGCTAAAGTGAAGCCCACAAGAGAGCCTTTTTTTTTTTTTAGTTTAATTGAATAGATTTTTTTTTTTTATAAGATCTGTCTCTTTAGTCCAAATCACAATGACAATTAGCAGAGACAAATAGCAGAAGGAGAGAACACTATGAGCAGTCACAGATTACATGCACACACACACACAGGATGCCTGGAAAGCTGCCATATTCCGACATACGCTAAAGCACTTAGTCCTTTACTCTTAAAGGTTTAAAAAAAAGGCAGTGAAGAAAATGAAGAAGGAAGCAAGGGATATTAAAGAGGAATATGTCTGTTCTATCTCATGAAGTGCATCTGTGACAAATACCGAGCTTTGGAAATATACTGTGACACAGAATCAGTGGCAGCAAGCACACATGGAGGACTGGAGTTTACACAGGCCTGCATATATGCGATATGGCACAAATGTGAGGACTGCTGTAATTAAACAGTTGACCATAATTAATAGAAGCACAGAGTAATACTGAGTGTTACCGGATTAGATTAATAGGATGAGTCAAGAAAAGTGAAGGTCAAGCTGTATGTTTGGTTATGCCATTTTTTCTCCAACAGAGGGTGCTAAAGCATTTTGTTAGAGAAATACAAAGTAAACCATTATGGTGTTGGGCTATGTGTCACATATTAGCCCCTTTGCCATTTAGTGATTAGGCTGTTAATTTAAACAGGAAGGATAACATCAGAGCAGAAATGCAGGAGTTGCACTGATTTTATGAATTAAAAATCATGTTAGCATTACATTACGCACCTCACAATTACCATATTTCAAGGCTTAAATTAAAGAGATGGACTCAATCAACAGTCGAGAGCAGTGAGTCAAATAGTTAAATGGCTGTCCATGAAATCAGATTCAGATTCACAGATTCAGGTAATAATGTCATGTGACTGCTGTGTAGCCATTTGAGTCAATTCAATGAAATTCAATTTTATTTATATAGCGCCAAATCACAACAACAGGCGCTTTATATTGTAAGGTAGAGACCCTACAATATTAAAGAGAAAAACCCAGTGATCAAAGGACCCCCTTTGAACAAGCACTTGGCAACAGTGGGAAGGAAAAGCTCACTTTTAACAGGAAGAAACCACTGACAGAACCAGGCTCAGAAAGGGGCAATCTGCCGTAAGACAGTGATTAGATCCTCTATGAAAGCCTTTAACACATCTGTATGTCACCCATACACATATATAAATCAGTGTAGCAGTTTGCACATTTGCCTAATGCATGAAAAGCCAGTGGTTTGAGAACAGGAGGAGACACAAATCCCTTTGAGGTTGTGTCAGGAAGGGCATCCAGTATAAAAATAAGTAACCAAATATATGGGGGTAACAACTTGTGAGCAAGGAAGAAGCTCAAAGTAGCTTTATTGTACCTGGAGACATGAATTAAGCACTACTGCTGTTAAGAAGCCTCTGATTTGGGTGACCGGCTGTTTAGGTCACTGAGTTGCGTTGTTTTAAAGGCTGCCTCAAACTCGACCAGCTGCTGAGAAGTGGAATGCAACAGAAGTGGGTGAAGGAGACAGTGTGTTTGTGTGGGGGCTGAGAAGAGCGAAGTGCATGTAAGAGTGCAAAAATAGGAGGGAGTGAAAGTTAAAAAGTCATACCATCACCCAGCACAGGCATAAACTTGCTTCCCCGTCTACATTCCTGTCCATCTCTCTCCTCCGGCATATCACTGTTTTTTTTGTTACTTCATACATCATCTGGATCATTGAGACCCATTCATCATCAAGCAGGGATAACACGTAGCACAAGACTTAACACGCTTCTGCTCCCAATTATGTGGCATGGCATTTTGAAGCAAAGAAAAAAAATTGACCACTAACTGCCTGATGTGTCGCAAGAGTACCAACAACGCAGCCTCACAGAGAACGAGCAAGCCGTCTTTTTCAATGAACACAGGCGGCCTTTGCGGTGACAGTGTTGTTCTGTTCTATTTACTCCCTGGGAAGTGCGAGTCATGTGACAGGAAGTGGAGGAAGCAACCAGTTGGGTAGGAGGAAGAGACAAAAACAATAACACTACAGCCCTCAAGCATTTGTTATGGCTTCTTTCAGATTTATGAAAGACATCTTTGGAGTAGAAGTGGCTCCATATGTCTGACTAGAAGATGTTTCTGGGAATTTAGAAGCGGGAGAACCACTTCAGGTGGTTACTCTTTCACCAGCACAGCAGTCCTTAAAGGCAAAGATGAAATGGAAAAATCAGAGGTTTTTGGTTTTCCCACTGAAGCATAATTAAGGCATCAGGTGGGAACCTCTGTGGAATAGGCCCAATCCCAAACAGGGAAGATGCAATCTAACATTAAAGCCCTGCAATCAGAATCTTCCTTCCCATGTTTAACAGCTGGAACACTTATCAAAGCACTTTGTGTAAATGTGCACCCAGCACTTTCCTCTCTCTTTCAACGGACAGAACAAGTGATGAGTGATTTTTACACTTGGTAGGCTTCAAAGATCTAATGAGAGGTTTTTCAGTTTACCTATCAACCTACTGTCACCCCCTTTTTTAAAGAAAGACGCGCACGTGAGAAAAACTAGACAAGTTGAAAACTGCATTGACATACTTTCTTATGTTTTACTGAGACATGAGATTGAATTTAAATCGAAGGCATTAAAAAATAAAAAAAGTCTGACAGGCACATTTCAACTTTGGCAAAACTTTCTCCATATCTACCTTGTGCCAGCCGCCACAGAAGCTGCTTGCGGGCAATGATGCGCGAGAGGCGCAGGGCAGAGCGCCGTCGAGGGGTGTCGCCCAGCCTCAGGTAGTAGTCCTGCCCATCGGGCGTCATGGCCTCCAGGCAGGTACTCTCACTGCTGCTCTCACAGTCACTCTCACTGTCATTACTGGCGCCCTTGAATCTGTGATCCCCGCAGTCTGTACTGTCACCGATTTCCATGTTCCTACTCTTTGTGACATCAGCAGAGTCTGCACTGTCCTCTGTGCACACGCTGTCAGCGCTCTCATCCCTCGTATTGTCCACACTATCAGCAGTGGTTAAACTCATCGTGTCCTCATCCTCATGTTTGTCAGTTTCTGTTATGTTTGCTGTCTCTTCATTCCTTGTAGAATCTGCTGTGTCTGCATCTTCACAGTGCACTAAGGCAGCCCCGTGGACTGTACTCACTGCAGCTTCCACGTCATCCATAAGGGCCATAGTGATGTCTACAGTCTCCATAACATAACGTTCAATCTACACTCCAAGACTCAGGGTGGTGGATTGTTGAGTGAGCACTCCTTGTAAATTCCTGCCTTTAACATGTCCTTGCCGGAAGCCAAATCAGCTCCTCTCCCTCCTCCCTCCTCCTTCCAAATCAGCGCAGTCTAACAAACACGCAGGTTTCATCACACCACCTGACTCAGATGGCAAACACAGGCTGACTGCTCAGCTGAGTGTGAGATGGGAGGAAGACCAACTTTCACAAGGTCCTTCCTTTGGTCACATGACCAGCAGCCAATGGCCTGAGCGCTCAGGGAACGCAGCACTGCTTCCCGAGGATCTGCCAAAGAATCAATTTTGGTACGTGCCCCGGGCATTAGTGGGCATATCTGTGATGGGACACGTAATCAGGGCAGGGAAGGGGATAGGCCTGGAAAAATATACAATGCCAGCAGCCATATCCCAGTGCGAAATGGGAAGGAACAAACAGAACAATAGAGCATGTGGATTTGTGAGACGGTGCAGAAGAATGTAAGTAGGAGTGAGATGTTTGCTGCTTATGCTGAGTAGGACTGCAATGCCATTGAAAAATAAACCCACATCATCACATTTAGACCACATGACAGATATACATCACCCACTTTCCCTGCTAGCCCTCCCTTCACATAACAATACATCTAAATAAATCTGGCATGTTGCAGATATAGTAAGCTTAAGTCTGTAATATGTGGTTGAAAGTTGCCACACAGTAACAAAACTACGGGATAAATGACTGGAAGAAGAGAAGCCATAGTTTGACCCAGATTTGCAGAATAATGGTTTACCAGGACCTGAGGACACAAGCTGTCACCTGCATTTATTTTAGGGAGGTAATAGGCAGGTGAGGTAAGAGAGGGCGTGAAAAAAGCGCCATAGCAAAGTCACTTACAGGTCAGCAGTTACAGGACAGTTTTTTTTTTTAGCCTGCAGGCCATATACTGTGAGAAAGCTGGAAGTTACGAGTCTGAAATCCCAGAAAGGCCTTTAACCAAATTACTCCCAGTCAAACAAAAGTCAGTGAAACTGTGAAACATAAAATCTGTGATTGGGTTTGATTACACTGCCCTCTTGAGGAAATCAAAGTCATGATCTGCACAATTTCTCTGCAAAAGTGGAAGTTTGGACTATCTCTGTTTTCACTCGAGATAAACCGACAAAAGAAAATAAATCTGAAACACTAAGCAGGGCACTGAGTAAACTTCCCATGTGATCTTTGGCACAGACAGCTGGCATAATAATGTAATGGAGAGCTAAGTAATGGAGATCTGTGCAACCAAAGCGGCACAGGGCAGGGCTGTAGTAAGCAGTGAGTAATATAATATTCATCACTTTCAGTTACAGCAGACCACGACAAGAAAGAAGCTACATCGACTAGAGATGAGCCTGAAAAATCAGCTACAGCTAAAGTTTAATTAAATACGCGGCTGGAGGATACAAGAAGACATTAAAGGACAGTACGAGGAAATGTGAAGAACCTGCTTGTTGTGAGACCTGAAATTATTGTTGAGATTATGTCAGCATGACAGCTGATTTATGCATTATTCCAAACCTGTTCTTCTCATTTACAATATAAAGCATCATTATTATAAGAGATCTTACTATGTCTAACCTCTGAAAATGTTGTTTTGGTCTGTTAGTTTCATAGATTTTGAGCAAGCTGTGTTTATGACATTACTACCATTTCTTTGTTAAGTTATCTGATGTGTCATTATCTCATTTACAGTCACGCTTGGACAAATCCTGGAGGATATATTTAGGTCTTAAAGCAAACGAGATATTGATCAAAAAGTAGTAGCAGCACTTATTACAGTCAACATTATGAAGCCTTTAAGTGCAAAATATCTTTGCGACAAAACAAATGCGATCGCTAGATGCTAATAAACAGTTATTTGAGCATTAAGAAAGAAAAAGAGTTAACATTAGGAAAGAGAGCTGCGGGTCTTATTTTTGACCTTTGATGAGGTTTCAAAGTCATTTTTAAGGACAATACTAAAGTAAACATTCTCTGACCTTCACAGTCAGGGCAAACTTCACGATTCTGAACATCAAAGCTTGGTCACCTTCAACCTACAGACCAAAAACTAAGGAGCTTCATGCCCAAATATCCAAGGCTCTACATGACTGTGAAAAACCTGGAAGGGATGGCTGGCAGCAAATTAAACATAAAATATACACATACGTGTATATATATATATATATATATATATATATATATATAGACAATTTTGAAATGAGGAACCCTCCATCTAACTTATTCTTAAGATGTGCTGTTTCTAACTATTAGCTCTTTGAGATGATCTAAAAAGCAGTCAGGACCATTACAGAGAAATGGACTTTAAACAGCAGGAAGCCCTGAGCCATCCAGCGGCAGATAAAATGCAGCTGCGTTTTACTTAAAGCAGGCTGAGTATTTTCAGCGCAGAAGTCAAAGGTCATCCTGAGTACGAGGCAAACTGAGCGCCACGTCCAGTTTACAGAGCAGTGAAAATAAATCCTAGTAGGAAAGAGATGGTTTAAGATAATTTGTGCAGAAGTCTTGAGCTATCCCTCATTTTATTGTATTTTCCTAGGAAAATGGCAAATGGGCACATACATGTGCAAATGGACATACCGTATATAAGGTTTTTTTATTAAATGTGGAAATACAAACACAGCAGCGTGAACGCCTAACATCTCATATACTCACAGCAGTGAGCGTCATCATTTAGTTCACTTAACTGTTGTCCACTTGCCAAATTTGCCGCAGGATTAAGCAACAGTTTTCTCCAAAAATACTGTATTGTGCAAGTGTCTCATGCCACCCTTTATTTCTTTCTATTTTCCTGAGAAAATAGGAAATAACCACAATGATTTAAGTGCAAACATAAATGCAAAAACAGTATATAAGACAAAAACAGAGTCTGTACATTTCTGATGAGCTATTTGGCATGACCGCCTTTGTTCTTCAACATAGTCTGAACTCTGTTAGACAAGCTTTCTTGTAATATCTTTAAGTAGACTTAAAGATATCCCAAACTGCTTCAGTTGGGTTCATTACCATGATGAAAGTGGAGCTGTTGCTGATCAGATACATTTTAGATGGTATTGCATGGTGAATCAAACTCTGATGGTGCTTTTCTGTGTTTGTAATTCCATCAATTTGACCATATCTCCAAAACGCAGCTCCAAATCACAACAGAGCCTCAACTGTGTTTTACATATCACTGCAGACACTCACTGTTGTACCTCCTGACATCCCGAAACAGTTCAAACTTATGGAAATTTGCATTCCATAAGACCTGTTGCCACCGATTTTCAGTCCAGTTCTTGTGTAATTTGGCATACCTCACCCTTTATTCTGTTTCCCTCCTTTACAAATGACTTCTTGACAACCACCCCATCCACTGAGACCATTTCTGATGAGGCTTCGTTGAACAGTAGATGGATTAACTGACAGGTCAGACCCATCTCTGAGGTCTTGTGTCAGGATCTTTTACAAATATTTTCCATGCTCCTTAAGGACGTGACTTTTAGATACTGTTCATCTCCTGTAATCTTTGGGATTACAGGAGATGAACCAAAAAGATCTTCCCAAAGATGTTTGGGATGATTTGGAATCACATTGGTTGAAACTATAACTACTATCAAACTACATTATTTTTGGTATTTTTCATAGATTATACACAGATTAACTAAAGAAACGGGAACAAATTATGTATTTTTACAACAGGAAGCTAATAAGAAAGTGAACTAGTTCTTCGATAAATTGTTATCTATAGACACAAACACAAGTAATGTGCCTTTTTTATGTTTAATAGTCAGGTACAAGGACTGGACTGAAAATTAGTAAAAAAAGGAACCAATGTCCAAAGAAAACCTATGAAAGACCTTCAGAAAATCTGGAGAACTATTACTCGACCACTTTAAAATGACAACAAAGTTTGGCTCCTGGAAGCAAAATTTGAAAAAATGCAGGTTGGTTCAAGACTTTTGCACAGTACTGTGTGTTTGTGTAAATTCTTTCTTCTGCATTGGTGTTTTCTTACAAACTGACACGCACACGAATACATAAACTTCCACACCAAAGAAACTTAGGCTCGCAAAAGCCACATTCAAAGGGAGACCCACACTTACTACTAACTCAAAAATCTGTGGAATTACAACTAAATCCAGGTGCTATGCTGTACTCTTGCTTCTCTCTCACACACACAAAGACACACACACTCTCGGCTTTTTTGCATCTGCATCTTGACTCTTGCTTAATATGCATAATCTTTGAATTACATCTGGTAATCAGTGTAGGGTTTGGGTTTTTTTTTAAGATGCTCACATTATTTGCCATGACTACATGTCAGTGAATTTAATCCTGTGCTGTTTATCATCATCAAAATAAAATCAGCCTCGTCTGGAAAATCACTTACAGTTTTTTTCTGTTGTGAAACAACCACAAAAAAACCCTTAAACAGACATACAAAACAGGTTTAAATTCATAACATTTGACTAGCACGGATTCTCCAGATATTCCACTGTCCTGACTAATTCATAGGGTGGAAAATGCACTGCTGAATACCAGCATAACTGTAAGGCCAGATGTGCACATTTTTAAGGATTCCCCATCCCCGTATCGGATCCAGACAGATGTGAACTGTGTGCGTTTGAGCTGATGGGTTCAGCAGTAGGATGAAGGAGGGGTGCTGGATGAGAGGGGCTGTAGGTTTGGGGCTCTGAAGGAGGATGGAAGGGCTAGAAATAAGGAAAAAGAGGATTACACAGCCAGCAGGTGTACTCTGATGCTTCCTTAGGCAGATACTCTCTTACTAATTGTGTACAAAGATTCACTAAAGCAGCAAACACTGTAGTAGCTGTCCTTCATGCAATGCTGAAAACAATCTTTAGCAGTGCTCCAGCAGCATTTTGCTGGCCGTGCATGCAATCTATCACTGCTAAGCACTGTAATACACCATGAATAGGCACACTGGCTTTGACCGACATCCTGGTCTGTGGTGGTTTGTGTTGTCGTGAATGTGGGAATGTTCATCGTTTAATTTGCTTAAGAGGCGCACATCTCGGTAATTACATTAAACCGAGGGGACAGCTGCAGCTCTCTGACGCACAGTTTAGAGAGAGAGGGGGAGAGAGAGATGGT